>JAOUZG010031916.1:5003039-5014683 GCA_026289955.1 Argiope argentata | reverse complement strand
ACATACATATATACAGAGAGAGAGAGAGACCAGAGCGAAAAACGGCAAGAGAGATAGAATAGGTTCCCCATTGCTTATATACTATAAGATTCTGATAGGGATTTCCTTAAACATCTCTAATTAGACAAGGCAATAATAGGGATATTTTAAAAAGAATTAGGTTGATTGACAATTTTTTATCCCTTCTCTCGGAGTGTGGAAACCACTGACTAAAGCATTTTTACAGAGCTTCTTTTGTATTCAACTCATTTTGCTTATAAATAATGAAACAAAATAAATCAAGTGTAGCATTTTAAAAAAAATTAGTATTAATTATATTTATTCATATTTTAACTTATGATAAAGTAAGATATTTTTAAGATTTTGGTTTCAATTTCTATGAAATAATATAGATATGTATATTTTGTCTTAGCTTATAAAATAATGAGAAGTCATCCACTTATATTTTCACAAAATAGTCAAAATCAAGAGCTGAACATTTATTAATCAATTTGAGCTGTACAAAGCATTAACATTTTTTAAAGATATAAAATATTAAATGCTATCAATAAAATGTGTACAATAAGTAATCCTAAATTATGTGATATTTCATTTTTTAAAATTTGTGGTATTTTATAAGAGAAATTTTGAAGCTTTCCAAATCTTCCATTTTCGTTACGTGAAGGTTGAAACATTTTAAAAACGTTTTAGATATGCATTTTCCCCTTTTTTACTTCTGGGCCTTGGTAACTAAAGACATGAAAAATATTTCTCCTTTTGAGAAATAAGGATATAAATGTCTGAGAAAGACTCAGATGTTTAAAAATGCTTTTAAAATGCATGGTAAAAGTTTTTCAGGAATAAATAGATTATGTTTGCATTTGCACTTAAGTTCTCTCTGAAAATCATGCTGACTTTCATGCCTGTATATAAATTGCGTTCCTTTTTGATAAAAGCCTCACATTAAAATATTGCGCATTGTGCTATAAGAAAACTAACACGTCTTTGCCAAATGCACAAAGTTTTTCAATACTTAAATAAACTTCAGAAACACAAAAATGCTTCTGACGTAGTTTTTTTTTCACATTCTATTAATTTTTTTCGAAAGTGTGAAAGGAAAAATAAATAAATAGAAAGAAGAAAAGATTTAAAGTACATTAGTGTTTCTGGATCAATATACAGTAAATGACAATGTTTTATAATAGATTCATTCATTTTTATTTTATTTTTTTAATTTATTGTTAATTATCGAACGGTCACAAAAATCATATTTTATTCCGTTCAAATGCACATGAATAAAATTCAAATAAAATAGTAAAAAGTATTGCAAAATATACATAGATAATATTAAAATTTATTAAAATTATATGGAAAAAGATTTAAAGGGAATTGGAAAAACTGAAAAGTTATTTCGTGATTCTTAATATAGTCTTAAAAAAGGTTTCTGTTTAAGGTATTACAGAAGGACTTTGTTTTTGTTTTGTTAAAAAAATATTTTTATAACAGAAGAAATGTTCACAGCAAAACTAAACCCAAACATTCAAAACTAATAAAAACTGGTTGGTGTCCCCTGTATACATAAAAAAGATGTGTCCCCTGTATTGCGTCTAAAGCAATTATTTAAAAATAAAAATAAAAATTTTAACCCGCAATTTCTGCCAATTTTTTGGAGAATGAACCCCGAGAAACAATTAATAAATAAATATCAGAAAATCGAATATGAATTTTGAAAATCAATATTTAGGATCAATTTATATAGAACTACTTTTCTTTTCCTTGTATATGGCTGACCACCTCGCCACCACTGAAGGAAGCAGTGCCGACTATAATTGTATTCACAAGAATACATACCCATTTTTATTTATTTAAGTTTCTGATTTTATATATTAGGTTTTCATATTTATTTGTATAAGAAAGTACAAACTGACAGACAGTAAATCATCGGAAAGATTAGGTTCAAAATGTATTTTTCGAATTTAGAGAGGTGTGAAACATGAAAATTCTTTACATTCTTGAGTTGAAATTTTTGGCTGCAATAATACTTTATATAAATCTTATTTGAAAAAATAAAAACGTTACATAAAATAATTAAATCCGTTACAAATAAGAATTCAGTCACTCAGAATTCTTAGCATAAGTTAGAACACTATGTGCTTCTTACAATTATTTTATTTACCTTTAAGTGCATATAGGTGACATTGACCAAAATAAATGCCCGAAATTATTGATTAGTTTAGCATATTTTTGGTGTGATCAACATTATGGGGGAAAAACCCCTTTTGTTGAAAATTTTGTAGAAATATTTCTTGTTAAAATAAAACACCATATCAAAATATTAATGGCAAATTATCTTTAATATAGGAAATGTAAAGCGTTTGGATTTTATTAATTGGTATTAATCAAGGCATTAACAAAAATTTCCTACATAAAATAATCAATAATTGGTTTTTAATAGTGGGTCAGGTGAAGTTAAAGCAGTTTTTAGGAGGAAAAATAATTTTCAGTAATTTAATATATATATATATATGATGAGATATATATATATATAGATATATCTATATATATATATATATATATTGAATTTTCAGCTTACTTACATTTCTGAGCCTGGAATTTAGTGTTTATGTAGTTTTAAAACTTTAAGGCATTGCTTAGAAGTGATATTTATCTTTTTAAAAATCTTTCATAAATAAATAAGTTAAATTAAAAACAAATAACCTATCATAGACAATAATTTTTTCGTTTTAATATATTTAAGTTATTATAACGATTTTGATATCTAAATGTACAAACGGACATATAAATTTTAATAATATTTTTTCTAAATACCGAATATTGAAAATTGATCGATTGCATAAAATAAACATTCATAAAATTCTTGAATTACATTCCTTTTGCTCCCTGACAGAAATTATGATTTATATAGCCAATATTATAAGCAAATGCCATAACTCCAATTATCTGTAGTCAAAATTCTGTGAAGAAATCGGTTTGGTACTAAATCGGTTTGGTACTAAAAATTTTGTCTTAAGATAAAACAAAAAACCTAAAAAGTTTGGTTTGTTTCTGTTTTTTTGTAAGAAAAAATGCAAAAACAGAAATATACTTATTAACTCACAATTGAATGCTAACAATCATTTAAAAGTATTTTCATTGCTTTGTTTATTTTTTTCAAATATTCAGATTTTTCAATTTCTATGCCACTTACCGCCAATCGTATATGGCATTGTACAGATAATAAGAAATTGTATTTGGTTGTCGTATTAAAAGGTACTTGTACTTCTACGTACATTTATCTCAAAAATGGATATAGTTTTGTTGGTAATATTAATAATGTGTCCTAAACTTCTATGTTGCTTTTTTCAAAATTTTCCTAGTAGCTCTGTATTTTTTCATAAGGATAATAAATTGTATAATATTAGAATTAATATTTTCTTACTTATTGACATTAGTATAATACATACGTATAATACTTTCCATTGAATATGTTAGTACATAAGTATGGAATTATACATAAATTTCATGAAACGTTAAAATTAATTATACTTAGATGACATACATTTCTTGAGATTGTGCTAAAATTTCTAAATATATATACTTTTACTTACATGATAAATTAAAATTAGAACTCAACTGATTAGTAAATACTACTGCAAATCTTTGAATCTTTTGTAGAATTTCTTTTTTTCTTCTCAAAATTTTTAGGTTATATACAAAATGATAATATTAAAAATATTGAAAACGGTTTTTATCCATTAATAATCTTTTGAATAAAAAGAACATTGGGGAGAAATAAAAGAATTATAAAGCATCCCATTTATAATAATTTTAATGACAATTTTTTGAAAATTTGTCGATATTGTGTGTATAAAATTTAACTTTCTCTAAGCCAGATTATAATTTGCGATAATTAATTCTTATAATACTAATATTTCCATTCATTTATGGATTTTTTTTTTTTGAAAATGGACAAAAACGTATCAAAACTGTATTCGTATATCAAATATATTTAAAGAAATAGTATTTATCAATTTAGAGACGAATTTATTAATGATATGTAGGATGAAAACTAATTTGACCATTATGAGCTGCAAAATCAAGAGACAAATTAATTCCTAAATTATTATATAGTATTCAATGAATTATAAATTATAGTTAAAATGAATTTAAAGAAAAAAATAAAATTACATTGATTGTCATTATATGCTTGAAATAATCAATACAATTTAAACATTCTTTGAAACAATTATAGACGAACAATTAGAATAATTTTATGGTCACTATGTAGTAAGTCTAATAAAAAAAGTTCAAATACACAGTGAAGTTAAAAAATATTTAACTGCATTGCAGTAATGAATGAATTTATTACTGCTAAAAACTATGAAAATATATGCCTTATTTTTAACTCATTTATGAAAATCTCTCTCTTCAATATGTGTGTATTCATGTTCAGAAATATGTGAGATACAGTTTCACGCACGCACGCACGCACGCACACACACACACACACACACACACACACACACACACACACACACACACACACACACACACACACACACTGTTTAAATGTAGAAATTCTTCAACTATGTCGAATTTTCTCTTTTAAAACCAATTACAACATGCTGTACAATGATGTAGGTATTTTTATAAGATATATTGATTTAAACCAAATTTTATAAAAAAGAAATAAATAGTTTTTTTCCCTTCAAATCACAATGTTGATACTAAAATGCAAAAGATATTTAAATTGATTGATTGAAAGTTTTAAGTATCACAAAGTAACGACTGAGTAAAAAAGCAAAATAAAACTGCCATTAAAAAACTTTTGATGTTGCAGAAACAACATCTTTCTTTCTATTGCTATTTATACTAGGAAATGTATAGCGTTAAAATGCGTGTAAAATAAAATGTCTTTATTGAATAGACGTCTTTTATAAGGTCTGAAATGCTGCATGGATTTTTTTTAAAAGTTCCATTGATTTATTGAATTTTGTTTCATACATAACACATAAATGTTTGACCTACTTTCGAAATATTCTGCCTGAAATGCATTTTTCTGCCTTTTAAAGTATGTAGTGCGTAATAAATGTTTTAAATAATCTTGCAGCGAAGTTTTAAAATATATTTTAAATTACTTTTAAAGTATTTTAAAGTTATTAGATTTCAGAAAATAATTATTAAATATAGATTTGATTACTCTGCGAATACGAGTTAATTAATGATGTTAATTAAATGAAAAAATAAAACCCCTGGAACTAACTAATAAGAGATATTTTGAAATGTATCTCCCTTAAATTAAAAGTTCTTTCCTTAATATTAAAAATTGAATAATATAGAATTTATATCTATTTTATTTAATTCACATGGCTATTTGCAGTAATGGAAACAATCGGAATCAAATAAATGCTTTTCCAACATTCTTTAAAGTTTTTATATACTGAACGTTTTGTGATGGAAAAAAGAAGATGTTACCATTCAAAATTTTTTTGAATTTCTCTAATTTTAAAGCCACTTTGTTGACTTTCATATAATCATGATTTATACATTTGAATGTATATGAAATCTCATCTAGATAGGTTGAACGGGCCACCGAAACAGTTCTATGGTATTTAATGCACATTAACTTCATTCGCAAGATTTTTATTTCACAATATATACATTTTTTTAAAAAATTTACAATAAGCTTATTCAAACGTATATATGTTTTTTATATCACCTTTATATCAAATTTAAAAGGAAAAATATTTTTAATGCAATTCATAAATTATTTGGAAGCCTAAACTCTCAATAGTGGAGGTCAACGGTGGCTAGCATATATATTATTAAAATTCTCTAAAATAATTTGGGGATTCTTAGGTTTATCTGAATCAAGATAAGTAATTACAAATTAAAAAGGAAAATCCAAGATCTAAATAGTTAGATTTCCATTAAAAATGGTGAATAATAAATCAAATAACTCCTAATAAATATTTTAATAGTTTCTTTAGTTACTAATACTATAATAACTTTTTTAAATATAAGCTTAATTATATCTATCTTTTAGAGTAATAAATATATTTTATTTATATTTTCTTTAAAGTATATTTCATAAATATACTGTGTATACTGAAATATATTGGCTTTTAGAAGTCGAAACTAATAGATATTTTGAAAATTGATTTACTGACAAAGCTTGTTTTTCTTCGTAACGCTTATATTTTTCTACCAGACATTCTATTAAATGTTATAAAAATTATAATATCAAGCACAAGCATTTACAAAGCTTAATGAAATTATGTCAATAGTTAAAAAATTAATTTGAAAGGAATTTAAGAAAATAAAGCTGATGATATAATTTAAGCAATAAGATGTAAAATTTTGTTAGAAGCATCAAATATAAAAATTAGAATAAAACTTAGAAAACATTTTGAGAAAATAATTTTAAATATTATTCATTTGCGGGGAGGGGACAACTTCAATTTTTACAACTTTTTTATTCGACAAAACTTTTTTATTCGACATAAAAGCAAGGACAACTAAATTCTACATTCGTTTTATGAGATTGTATAGTTGCCAATATAAATATTACTAGTTTCAATAAAAGGTCTTGCTCTTAATTTTTCTGTGTTCAATCAAGCGCAGTTAAATTTTGAATGAAAAGCGATTTCTGATCTTTCCGACTTAATAAAAACATTTATTTAATAATCTACAGATAATGTTAACTAAACAAGAATTAAATAATAAAATATTAAAAAAATGAAATCTGCTATTTCTAATTTCCTGTTATCAATTGAGAACATACTTATTTTTAGGGCATTGTTTGTCATAATTAATTTCAGTCATTCAACTATTTAAACATGTTTGAAACCATCATGTGATTACCAGAATACGAATGCGTCGATCTATCGAGAATCGGATGCAGGATGGACATTTGTGCCGTTGTAACGTTTTGTTGGTGATAGTTTATCAAACGTAACAACCATATTTACTATTTTCTAATAAATTTAAAAGCGGCAAGTCAATGCCCCAAAAGCTATAAATCTCGATTTTTTTTGCCTTTCATTTTGTGACTTCAAAAACTTTAAACAAATACAGAATCATGTTCTCGGATAATGATAAAAACCTTCTAACAACAAAAAAATGTTGCAACGTTGCCATTGACGTAAACTTTTAAATTACAAATTAAATTTCTATTTTTAAATGATTTTTTGGCAATAAGTCTCCAAATTTCACAACATTCAGCATTATTTTCTAAAAGCCATAAATGGTTATTAGAAAATAATGGATAAGGCTAATATAATATTGGAAAAATCCAAAAACATATTAGATTTTTTTAATAACCATAAATCGACTATTTGCGTTCACCCATTTTGAAGTTCTAAAAAACTCACAACTATACACATACAATTTATAAAATCATTCGACGCACACCGATTGAAGCATTTTGATGAGTAATGTTGTTTAAAATTTTCAATATTAACTCCCACTGATGCTATGTCATTCTCTCCCTCCTACGAAAATAAATTAATTAAATGCTTAATTTGTAGCTGCTTCCCTAGAACATTTGCAATCTTGATATTGTTTGTTATATTTATCCTTTACTGATTAAAATTTAATTAAGTAATCAAATATGCTACTATCTTCAATAATATTATGATGTTCGATAATCACTCTTTACATTGTTTTCTTTATAGCCTAAGAAACATATATATACATCAAAAAATGGAAATATTAATTTAATATTTTGATTTCATATGTATTTAATTTAACTTATTTATTCGTCTTTTTATTTTTTACCACTATATTTAGATTTCAATTACGTTTAAGTTAAGCACATAGTTGAATATGTATTTTTATTAACTAGTTTAAACTTATATATGTTTGTTTTAAATATTCAAGTTCACACTGTTTTACGCTTTTAATAAATTTATTTTTGATAATTGCTTTTCAAATCTCAGCAAAAAAAAATGAAGTACCAACAGTTAAAATTATAGTGTTAAATTGATTCGAATAAAAAATTGTTTTTCTTTGCTGCGTTTAAAAAGTGGATAGGTATTTTAATCAAGTATAAATCTTTCTCTCTATGATACTTTTGATTCGTTATTTTATAATATATGATACTCGGATATTTCTACAACATGACTTCTAGATATGCATTAATATTTTTCATTATAGCGATCTGATTATTTTTAATCAGAAAAATATAAAGGCGCTGTAATATTTACAATAAATGTCACATTCTCTTTATAAAAGGCTTTTCAAAATATTCCAATGACTAAAATCCTTTTTCGGAATTTTTGCAATAAAATGGCAAAAATATTTTCTTTTTTTCTTTATTTAACTAAGAATAGACAAATATAAAGGAACCCATTTTTTAAAGGAATGTCTATTACATAAGAAATAAACTTAATTTCCAATAAATTATACATTATTTTTATTGAATTCATGATAAGATTAAACAACTATATAACAAAGTTATTCTCTTATTGGCTTCAGTTTTGGCCTCCCTCATTGCATTTGTTTGTAAAACAATTGACATAGACCAAAAAAATCATAAAAAGTGAACAAAAGATATAAGATTTTTACAGCCTTTTTGCGAAAAAAATATTAACTGTTTTTTTAGCCAATTTTACAACGCGAAAATATATTAGTTATTTTTAAGTAAAATACCTAAGAATAATCATTGTTTCCGATAGAAAAAATTCCATTTCTCATCTAGTTTCTTTCAAATGTTTCCAATGTTAAGTCTAATGAAATAAAATAATTGCATTCATTTGAAAATTAGATATACAATAAATAGTTAAATAATAGATACTTAATTAGACAAGTTTAAGAACATAAAAAAAATATTTTTCGAAATTTTAGTTTCCTCACGGATACTAGAAATACTACTAAAGATAAATTTTGTTTAATTTACCTTTAAATAAACAGTTTATATAACTATTAAAAATTAGTAAGTATATTCGGTACGATTTTAAATAGATAATTCATTTCTGTTTTGCTATAGGAAACGTTTTAAGAAAAATGAATATTTGCTTTTAGAAACAATGTTTTTTAAAATTATTTTTATATCTTTATGCTTAAAAAATATTATTTATTTAGATATTTTGTAAACTTTTTTTTTTCATTTTTGAAACTATACATTTTTAAAATGAATCCTCAGAATATAGCAAAATTACATAAATATTCCAGAATGTTGCATTATATAATCCTATGAAATAGTGATAATAACCTGTTATTATTTTATAATTCTTGGATTTTTCATTCTTAATGAACAAACCTCCAGGAAAAAGAATTTTTTTAAAAATAAATTTTAATGAGTTCGCTTTGAGGAAGTTTCCTTAAATACATGCCGCCGTATTTATTACAACCTACTGTCCTAGCAATGATTTAAAACAAATATTTCACTTCCCATATTAACTTTCTCTTCTATAATCAAATTAAATTGCTAACTATCGAATTATCAAAAGAACCTCTTAAAGTTTCTGAAGTAGGAAAGTATATTCTACAAACATTTATTTAGTTTGCTGTATTTCTTGATGATTTAATTTCCATTTAGCAAGTAAAAAGTACTTATGCCATAGTGTTGGATTTAATCGACGTTTTATATTGATAAAGGCTTATTTTCTAAAGCCAGGCACGTTATAAATATATGATTTAAAATCATAAATAGGTAGATTAAATCCCTAATTATTTTAAATATCTTCCCAGGAAAATAATAATTTTTTTATTTAATCATTGTTAATTAACGATCAAATTTTGAAGTAGTTAAATTTCTTTGCATATGTTTATGGAATTATATTAAATTATTATCTCAGGTATAATTTAAAAGGCTACGGATGATATTGAAAAAAAAATTAGAAACCGTCTTTAATCTTAGTGAATTGAGATTTTCAAAGTGTTGTGCTCTAATTGAAGGCAAAATCATTTATCAAGTTACTAATATGTAGATGAAAAATCAAGAAAAATTGTACAGTTCTTTCTTAGATTACTGAGATTATTTTAGACTGTTTTAATCAGAATCAGCTAGGTGTTGTTTCTAATTAGCACTTAATACGAACAGAAATTAAATGCTCATAAAATCATTAAATTTACATAAAGTTTTCATCATAAATCATAAATTTATTTAAATTAAATTGGAAATGTACAGCATTTAGCTGTACATTTCCAAAAAGTTTAATCTGATTTCAGACAACATTGCAGAACATATACAAACCATAAAAATTTGTTAAGTATATATAACTTGTTAATTTTTTTTATTTTTAAATATAATAGCACTTGCTAATTCAAAGAAAGTAATATTAAAGAATTTTAAAAGTTTTAATTTTTTTTAAAAATTCTACATCAAAATTCTTTTCTCAGTTTATAATGCCTGCTTAAAAAAGATTTGGTTCTGGCGCATAAGATCACAAGTTTTAATCACTGTTTATGTTGACTGGGAGCTTGTTACCCAGCATTTGTTTAGTGTGGGATTAAAATAATGACATGGATGATAATTCGCCTTCACGAGTGTCTTCTAATAAGGCGTAAAATAATATTAAGTTCTATAACAAAAGGTTTTTTTAAAAATTGAGATTTTAACTCTTTAATCTATTCTGCGAACTGTCTAAGCTGGATTTATTATCGATGCTGCAGTTTCCGTGGACTAAGAAATTAACCTTTATCAATTATTTTTGTCTAATATATTTTTTACTATTTCAGTGGTGCAAATAATAATTGCTCTCTTCACTTAAAAAAATATTTGACTACTTTTCAAAAATATTTGAAACCGAGTAAATATTACTCTATTTGCATATTTAATATATAAATTAAAAAAAAACATCCTTAACTAAAATCTTAAGGTGATTAAATTAAATATCTTAAGGTGAGAGGTCGCAAAATAGTAAAAACAATTAATTTACACATTTTTACTAGTCTTACAAGTAGGAGGATGTAAACAAAATCCTTGTAAAAGATAGAAGAACCTCAACCAGCATTAAAGATATTCACGATTCATCAGTTACAGTGACGATGAAAGCTGATTGTTAAATGGCTTATAATCCGATTGTGATATGGCTTTTAATATATGCTTTAAAATTTTAATTAGTTAGTGTGTATTTATTTGTAATTTTTTTGCAAGTGAATAAAAAAGTGTACAATTTCTAATTATAGATGAATTTGAACAGTTGTAAGATCTGCTTCATAAGGTAAGTGAAAATTTTCTTTCATTTTTGGCTTCAATATTATAAATAAGCAGCGATTTAACGAATGAAAATTTTGGTTAGTCGAATAAAATGGATTCATCAAAACAAGGTTCCTACTTTAATAGATTGTGTTTAAGAAAATGAAAGTCAGAGACTTCAATTCTAAATTTATTATAGATTCATCAAACGATTAGGGCCAATGAATTTTTAATATTTTGTAAATCAAAAGTTCTCAATATAGCATAGAATAGAAATTTTTTGTAAGGTCTATCGAAGGAAATACTATTTTACCCCAATGGAAAATATACAAAATTATGTGGTTCATACCTAAATAATTCTAGTAAAGTTTCAAGTATTGAAATTAATCTAAATAAATTGCTCTTTTATTTCAAAAATGTTTTCAGTTTCACAGATCACACGTAAAAAACATATTTAGAAATGTTGATTCTAAACTATATATATATATATATATATATATATATATATATATATATATATAT
>JAOUZG010031916.1:4991565-5003029 GCA_026289955.1 Argiope argentata | reverse complement strand
ATATATATATATATATATATATATATATATATATATATATATATATAGCGAAAATTAAATTTTCAATTTTAAATAAAATGCAAAATTCAATCTTATGTTTAATGATCGACCCAAATACCCATCTCAATTAATATCCTCTGACTCGATCTTGTAATACCGATTACGTTTCATTAAAAAATAATTGCATCTAAAATAATTATATTAAATAACTGTCGTTTAAAATAACAAAATTAGTTATGAACCTCATATTCTGTTGAAATAGTAAAGGTTTGATGTAAACCCATCTATAAAATAAAGTCATCCACATTAAAAAACCAAATTTATATACAAGATATAATGAAAATATATTGTATCACGACAATCTCTAAAGATTTCTTTTAATATTTCTAAATTAATCTATTTAAAAAATCTACTTTTTAAGCACCACCTCAGAAAAAAATGTCAGGTAATTCTTAAACTAAATATCTGCAGGGCCTCTTTTAAAAGAGAATAAGAAGGAGAGAGGGAGAGAGAGAAAAGGATGACGTCTGAACAGCATTTCAATAGTTTCAAAAAGTTGACCACGATTGGTGTGTTACGTTTTGTAAACCGCAGAGTAAAGTATTTCTCTAAGGCACAGCTATTCTTAGACCTGAAGTTTGTTTTCTTGACACCTCAACAAACATTGACACGACGCCAGCGAGAGAAATTGAGTTCCCTTCTTTTATCGAATGTCAATAAAATGGAAGCACCTCGGAATCTTCGATACGGAATTTGAATAATTAACTTTTCAGCCACGAAATTCGCAATTTTACCGAGAATTCAAACAGAAAGTAAACGTAAAAGTAAATATCTGCTGAAATGAATAAATGCATGAATTCACTCCAAGTCCTACTGAAGTGAAATGATTCGTTTGAATGTAAAACAGTAAATGTATCAAATATTGCAGAAATTTAGAATCATTTAGTGTCATACAAGCACGTGTAGTAAAATAAATTTACGTCAAATGAAAACTTCTAACAAATAAGTGATATTAAATTTTTTTTAAAAAAAATCAATTCCTACTTTGGATATTAGGACAAAATTTAGGAAAATAACTAAAATATCTTTTTTTCTAAATTTTATTTTAGTTACTTTTCAGTAAATAATTTCCATTGATGTTTCCTATTCCGTTTTATAATGAAAGGAATGGTGTAGAAACTTCTCACGTTATGGACCCCTAAGCAACCGAACTACGATCACCTTTGACTGGAGGAACTGAATCAAAGGTGACCCTTATTCGGTTGCCCAGGGGTTCGTAGCCTCAGAAGCTACTGCAACCATCCTACCGCTGTTAAGCGGAACAGGAAAACATCAATTGCAAATATTTAATAAAAAAATAGCTAAAACAAAAATAATTCTAACTTAATAAATTTTTCCTAGTATTCAAAGTAGGAATTGATTTTAAAAAAGATAGTTTTTTTATATTACTTGTTATTTATCAAAATATTTAAGACCATTAATTGTAAGATACATTTTTTTCACTCGAAGACGTGCAGGTGATCAAATTGAACATATATCGACAAAGATGAGACAATTTAGGTTTTTCTCTCTATTTACACATTAATTATAATTTTCTTTCAAAACGGAATATTTTTTTTAAAAAAATTAGTATAAATTAATTGTCATTAAAAGCAAATGATTTCTACAATAAAATACAGAAATGATAGATAAAACAAATCTTAAATAATCAGTCAGTTTTCTTCTTTTCATTGAAAAAATAAAAGCAATTTCTGAAAATGGATGGTAAATCCATTTCCAATGGGAAAGCTTTTACATACGACATATTATAAATCTCTCAGACGAATCTCGTAATCGGAATAACCATTTTCGAAATGCATGAAACGCTAGATAAAATGTCGTGATTTTTTTTAAATCATTCACTTTATTGACAATTTGTTTACTTTTTTAAAAGCTCTATATAGAACTACTTTAATGCTTTTAGGAATGCAATAATCAAACGAAGATAATGTTTTTTCTCAATGAAAATTCTTTTAATAATCCCACGCGAATTTTTTAAAAAAACCAATGCACCATAAGGAGCATTTTATTACGTCAGAGCCGATCAGCTTATTTATCGCTGCACTTGGCTTAGGATTTAATAAGAAGTTTCCATGTATTTTTCTCTACCTTTATCATTCAGTTCTGATACATTAAAGAAAGAATACAACTTAGAAAGCTAACATAAAGAATTTAAAAATATATATTGGTTTTGTTTGTTTTTTATGCGTTATATTAAAAACTAAATTAAAAATTCTAAGCACGTATTTCAAAAAAGAATTGTGTTGAAAAAAATGGCTGAAGTATTTACCACATTTAAGTTCATGCTACAATTCCTGTATTATTAAGTACACTTAAAGCGGCTATCCTTATTGTTTATAATTCTTTTTATTTTTTATAATAACATTTTTTTTGTCTTAAAAGGAAGGTAAGCAATTCATTGAAATGAAATTAATTCATGCGTTCAATTATAAATGGTAAATGAATTTAGTTTTGAATTCCATTTTGAAGTTGTAGTAACATTTGCTCTTAAATATTTTAAGTAAATGAAACTGAAGAAAGAATGATTATATCATTTAATGATAAAGATAGTTAAAATGAATAGATAATACTCAGTAAACGTATGGTAAAAGGTATGAAATAAGGCAGCTAGTGAAAAAACTTTTTATTTAAAAAAGTTAAAAAATTCATGATTATTTTTTATATTTTTTTATTAGCTAAGGAGTAGAAATAAGTATTATTAAATAAAATAAAAGAATTATCCACTTCAATTGAAAGAATTTCATTTGCTACATAAAAATCAAATTAAAAAATATTTTTATCCCTGAAATAATCACGGTTAAATTAAACAATTGTATTTGAATTCTCCTCACTCCTAAAAAACTTTTTTTATATATTATTATTATTACTCACGTCTTTGAATTATTTTTTGTTTTTATTTTATTGAATTTGAGTGCGAAAACAATTCTGAAACATTTTTTTTAAAAATCATAGATTTTTTTTATTGTTCTTTTTTTTCAGGATAAAAGGCTGTCTTTTCCAATTTTCAATCTAATTTCAGTATACAACATTTGTACAAAAAAGTATTTCATTGTTTACTTACTTTTACTTATTTATTAAAAATCAAAAGTCAGTTTGTGATTAAAAAAAGTGTCCTTTTGTAAAACTCATAAAAGCGGATTTTAGATTTTAAAAAAAATATTTTTCTTTCAAAATATTATAGATTGTTATTTTTAATGAATTTCTTTCAATATCTAATAGACTGAATGGAAACAAAAATTTAAATATTTGCAGTTTTTGTAAATGAAACATTTATTTATTTTTTTAAATACTGTATTGAAAAAATAACTACCAGAACTCCGAATAATGCATAAATCTTCAAATCAAGTATGTATGAATTTCAAGTATGTATGAAGTCAAGTATGTATCAAATCAAGTATGTATGAAGTTTTTTTTCACATAAAATAAGTTGATTGTGGCCTTACTCATAATTAATCCTAATTTATTTCGAAACATCATTGAAATTAAAAACATTTTGGTTGTAATTAATGAAAGGATCATCTGTGTCAGGTAAAATTTTCATTTACTCCTAAATTTTTTCATAATTTTTAAAACTAAAAATTAATAAAATATACAGCCTGAATTTCCAATTCATTTATCATAATATAATTCAAAGATTGAATACCAGCCTGAAACTTGATCAGTTTTCGGACTAGTTATTCGTCTAAAATATTTTGTTTATAATTAAGTAAATTTTAATCATTTAATTATGATTTTTAAGGAATTACAAATTCAAACCGGATCTGTATTTTTATTATTAGTTGAAACGTTTTCTATTATTGCTTCTTATGTCAGCCAAGTCTCTACAAGTCATATAATATTGAAAAAAACAGAGAAGATCGCACGAACTTCATACCGAATATCAAATGAAACCTGCTCATCTCAGAATGTGCAAAACATCTTTATAGAGAAATACGCTTGTTATAACTTGTTTATTTATTAAAGCGAATATAGAACGTTTTCCCTCTTGTCTGATAAAATTTATAGATCTAAAAGACACATTTTATTTTGCACATTTGAATCAATTTTCTTCCACCCAACGGCAGCTCAAAATCTAATTTTGAAATAAATTTCACTTTGAAGTCTGAGATATATACACTCGTTATGAAATAAAGTATTTTGATTTTTATCAAGTTAAAATAGTTAAACTCAGTTCTTTATATGAATTTCAATTGAAAATTTCAAAATACCAGATCAGCAATATTTAATGCTTGTTGAATATAACATTAATGAAATAAAATTTATACTTTAGCTAGTTATAATAAACACAAGTTTGTACACTCAAAAAATTGTAAATATTTCTAAAATAAGTATTTAATACAAATAATTACTTTAATAAAATGAAATCAATGAGAAGTAATCTTTCAGTTTTAATAATAAACTGATGTTAAAAAATAACTAAGAGAGGGGATAAAAAAGGAATATCCTAAACTTTTTGATGTATTTGAACATGACATAAAGTATTTAAAAATTCGGAAAATCCTTTTAGAAACATCATTTTGCCACATGAGCGCTAAGTGAGTTTTGAAAAAAGAAAAAAAAAACATATTAAGATCTTCAATGAATTATAGTTGCTTCTTCCAGTTTCTTCCTCTAGTGATGTTTCGTTAAATGGCAGTAGATATCAACATTTTAATTGGAAATGTAGGTGTCATTCATCAGCCCATCCAAATTCATTCCAAAAATATTAGAAGGACTTAACCCTTTGCACTCGAGCGGCGCCAATACGGCGCCCGGCCGTATCGGAAAAGTAATTCGATGCATAATTATTCAAAATAAAAAGGCTTGTTTATTGCTCCAAATTTGTGTGTGTGTGTTAAAATTGAATTTCTCCGTCTTTTTACCATTATGTAGGTATTTTCAATAATCAAAATTGAAAAATAAATAAATAAAACTTCAAAATGGTGCACTGTCCTGAATGGTGCCGAACAAGAGCCATCGAAAACAAAGGGTTAATAAATGAGAGTGAGAAAAGTATACAAATTATCGAATAAATAAGGCTTAATTTAAAGGCCATAAATGTTTTATTTTGAAACTTCAATGTGGACATCGTTAAGGATTTTTTTTCAAAATGACATCGACTTTACCAATTCACGTTTTTTTAAATCTCTGGTTTTATATATACCCTATAAGCACAAAACGTTGAACTATAACATTTTTACGATATTTGTCCGATATTGGCGAATTCAGAACATCGAAAAATATCTTTGGAATATCGTACAATAAATTATACGATTGCGTTATTAGGATACTTCTTTTAAGTGTTAAATTAAGACAATAATAACCTATGTTTTAAATAAATACAATAAAAACATTAAATGTTTTATAAAAACATTTAATAACACACACTTGAATTTAAATAAGAAAAAGGTAAAAATTCATTTTGTGTGAATTATTTCTAATATGTTATATTTATGCTGAACAGTGTGTATGTGTGTGTTACTTTTTGCTACTAAACTCATCGATGTAGTAGTTCTCACGCGATGCTTACCTTGTTAGCACGATGTTAAAATTGATTTAGAGTAAAATAAATTTTAATCCATCATATAAATTATAAAAAGGAATATAAAAAATTAAGCACACTATCGAAATAGAGGAATTTGTTGATGGCAATAAACAATTAAAGTTGATAATAAATAATTAAATTTATAGCACAAAACTTGATTAAAAATTTTTAAAAGTACTTCACATCTAAATTCAATGACGCAATTCCGAAATTCAATTTTTCTTTAAAACTAGCTTTATACCTTCTTTTAGATGTGATGAAATCGTGCTCCGTAAAGTTAATTTAATTTTACTATAAGGGAATTTATTCTTATAACAGGTATTTAGATAAACTAAAGACTTAGTCTACCTTTCCGATTTGATTACTTACAATAGACTATCACTAAGAAAATAGGACTATTTAGTATGTCACTTGAAGTAGCACCATAAAATAAAATAAATTCCTAAAAATGGCCTTGATTAATCAAATTAAAATACAATAAAGTTCTTCCAGAAGGTTTAATCAAGAAATTCCATGAAAAAGTACTAAAACAAACTTTTTTATCTAGTTTAAATTAAAATTCTTTGTTCTATTCGTTTCTTCTAAGTGGACAAACTTCCACAATAGGAACTTGTTTTAAATTAACTTTTAATGAATACAAATGAGAGAGAACTTGCAAATATAAGACACCGGATTCATTTCAACTTATTGTTTTTAAAATGATTTAGAAGAAAGAAATCTTACACTTCTCAAATCAACACCCACTTCCAGAATCCAATTAAATTGTTTATTGCTTCTTTGAAAAGGTTCTACTGAAATTTCTTCATGTAGAATACTGAGTTTTATCAATGGATATTGCCTTCATTATCTTTGTCAGAATCTCCTTAATTTGGAATTAACAAACCAAATTAGTTTTCTAATACTATTGGAAATTGTATCCAAATTTATGACGAACCAATTAAGATTGGTTCTTTGAGTAAACACCTTTATGAGCTGAATTTATTTCTGTTGATGAATATGTCATTAATTATTTTAAATATGCTGGAAATATTGGAATTGCAATAATTTAATTTATCAGTGAAACTGCATTTAATTAAAGTATTTATTGATTCAAAAAGAAAACATAGAATATTCGAGATAATTTTATTTCTATAATAGTATTTAGGGACTTCTAAATTAATAATAGAGGAAGTGTTCTTTCGAAACTTTATCGCACGCTGTCTAATAGGTCAGAATTTTCTCTACACAATGTTTAACAGCTTTGAAATATGCATTTGAAGTGGCTTTTTTTTCTCTATTGAAACCAAAATAGAACAGGAAATTACAATTTTTGTAAAAAGAGGGCATACGAAATTTCGGTTTTCTACATTGCTGTTTTTGTGAGTTATTATGTTTACCATGCCTAAGAACATAAAGACAATATATGACATATTTTATTAAAGTTTGTACTCTCTCTTACTCTTTAAATGCTAAAACTGCGCATAAAATGTTTTCGGTACTTACGTTTTAGACCAACATCGCCAACGGTTTAGTAATTCATTGGCGACGGATTTAAATTTAGTGATAAAGATCAACGAATTACACCATTACCAGACTGCCATAATTGGCAGTTTAGCAACTCAATGGCGACTTCCAAATTGGCGATAAAGTTAGATGCTTTAATACGTAAGTACCATTTTTTCTTTATTCTCTTTAAGCTTTAAAATTATCTCATATATTTTATCATGTTAGAACATGATGATGTTATCGGAATGGGTTTTTTTTTGTGTCAACAAAAATCCGTAGGCGAAAAATTAAAACGTTATTATATGCACGAGCATCTCAAAAAATAAGCTTTTAATAACACGTTGCCATTGCATTTACGAAATCTATGATTAAAAAAATAAGTTAATCACTACAGCAAATAAAATCTAGAAAATTGTCATTATGAGCATGTGATTATATAAAATGAAATACATAGGAAATGTAACATTTATTTAAACAATAAATGCAAGACAAAGTTTTTTTAGATCGTTTGCCATACTAAAGTGACTCATTCAATGAAACAATCAAAATGAATAAAAATATAATTTTAACTTGCGCGAGCATGTGGTGCTTGGCCGTTCAAGAAATTATGTTTTGACATTGAAGTATGGATAGCAGATTTCATTTTAATCTTTTATTTGATATTGAGTTAGGCACTCGCATTTCCTCTGAAAATATTTTGTTCAAAATTCACTTAAAAACTATTTATTTAGTAAAGATATAACATTTTCAATTTCTTACGACTAGTTAAAAGCATTTTGAGGCATCGTGTTCACTGATATCTATGTAGATTTATTTCTAAAAATGTAGTTTTCTAGCTGAGGGTGGTTTGATACCCAAAATTTCGAAGTCAAGTTTTTTCATTGATGCAATACTTTCTCTATATACATTCTCAAACTAGAATATTAATAACTCATAAGTAATGAAATATTCCATATCATTAGGCTTTCTATAAACACATTTTATTTTCTTACTTTTTTAAAACAAACTTTTGAGTGGAATTCTATAATGATATGAAATTGAATTTCAGCACTCTCTGTATAGATAGAGACATAATTTCATTTGAAATTGTTGATAATATAAAGACGCATCCTTCTTATGTAGTATAAAGTTGAAAGTAAATCCGTCATGGTTAAATAACCTCATTTTGGTGAATAATTTTAAGATTTGTGATTCAGATATCAGACGATATAATAATATTATTACTCAAAATAGGTGTCAAAAAATGTCAGAGTTAAAATGACACGAAACACAGCTCTCCATTTAAAAATCTTCATGCACTTTGAAATTCATTTAATGAAAGGCAGGTATACTAGTAAAACCCAGGAAATTTTCTAAAATTCTGTATTTAAAGCCGAATAATAGGCATTCACATAAAGAAATATTGAAAACATATAACCACTGCTAAAGTCTGTATATAAACTAAAGATAATAGCACCGTAAAAAATAAATTTATGCTTTTTAATTCTTTTAAATAGTCCTTTAAGTCTAAAAACAGACTGTTCTTATTATAAGCATTTAAAAAGTATACACATACTAAAAAATGCTATTTATTGCAAGTAACTATAAAAGTTTTAGTTCTGTTTTTTTGTACAGATGGCTAGTTACGTCGCCAATAAAAATAAGATTTAAAAGCCACAGAAAATGAGTTGAAGATTAATTTATTTAAGATAATTAAGTAGACAATTAGCCTTTTAAAAAATGGTATTTTTAAGAAAGCTTTCTTGTACATATTGTTTACTATAAAAGCATATTAAAATTTCAATTTGAAACAAACGTTGTTTGCAACTTTGATAACTCATAAAATTAGTTGGAACTTTATTACAGGAAGTTTTGAAGTCAACAAATAAATCTAGTGTAGCACTAGCTTCATAAGACATATAACATTCTTCGGACAGAAGCGCACTTTTGTCTAATGGTTATGTTACTCGACAACAAACTAAAACATTTTTATTAGGTCCTTAAGAAATCCGCATCAGTCACCTAGAAAAGAAAATAGCTCTAACAATTTTTTTTCTTAAAAAGTAGGATTTGATTTTTTCACCCTGAATGACGTTACCTATTTGAAGTTAATTTTTACATTAAATAAAGTCACACATATTTATCACTGACAATTTAACACATGTTTTTACGAAAACTATATTACATCTGTAGACAATTTATAAATATTTTATCAGCTATCATAAACTGCTCATCATTTTATATTGATTGGATGCGAGCTTAGTCATCTTCAGTAGCTTTATATTAAATTATTTAAAATCAAGTCATCCTTATTACTGATTGTCAAACAAAATATCCTTTGTTTTACCCAAAAGCATTTTATTTGATATTTTAAAATATTTAGTCTTAAATTTAATCAAAACTCTCTTTCAGTGGGTTTTTTTAAATGTAATTTTAGAACTAAATTTATTTAAAAAATAATTTATTTTTTAAAGCATTTACATGAGATACAAGGTTTTGATTTCATACAGGGGAAGGGACATATTCTGACCAATGATTTTACTATAATTTCCAACATTTTTATAAGACCAATACTCATGAGATATTTCAATATTCATTAGCTTTCAGCCAGTATGGGGCGGAAACTTCAAGATTGTTAGTCTATTTCACCATTTTCCTTTCTTATTTGGTTATATATATATATATATATAAATTTCGCCTTCAGATAATTTATATGTACATTCAAATATAAATATTCAACTAATTTAACTAAAATAGCCTCATAATATCTAATTATAAAGATTATGCTACAGAAATATTAACCAGAATTTTAATTTTTTGACATGGTAATTTGAAACTCATTTAAACAAAGTTGTATATTTTCCACTTTAGATAAGATAATAAAATTCAGCATATCAATTTAGTTTCTAACATTTGGAACAAATGTTCATTTTTTTAATCCCGTTTTTTCAGGTCATCTGACTTTAATGGTTCCTTTTCTTTATAAAATATGATATATTCCGAAATTATTGCTAAATCTACAACAAAACTAAATCAACAACTAAATCTACACCAATTTTTCCCGAATTTCTCACATGTCATTGAAATTCAATTTTATTTTAAAAATACAGACAATATTAGGTTGAATTATGCCAATCTCTTAGATTCCACCTTGAACAATGTGAGGAATCTGCTGTCACTTTATAAAATTGCCTATTTTTAAGATGCGATGATAACATCTTTGTAAACATTTCAAATGCCAAATGAATTTCAGCACGAAAGGTACATTTCCTAAGTAAACAAAATAGAAGATTTCCCAGAAGCCTCTGCTATTCTTCGATATGAGGTTTGTTTTTCATGACTCGTCAGCAAACATTGACGCCGAGGCAAGCGAAAGATATTGGGATCTCTCCTTTCACTGAACGTCAATCAGGAACGGAGTACCTCGGAATCTCACAATAATTAAATTCGTTGCAAAGATATTTCCAATGGGTTTTTTTTAATAACAAATGAAGATAAAAATCAAATAAAGAGGTGACTGTCACATTCATAAGAAATGCCAATAAACATGTTTTTATGGTCGTAACAGTTGTTAAGAGGTGACGTTTATTGACTTAAATAAATAATAACTATTAAATGACTATTATTGCTGTTACAATATTTGATAGTACAATACAAATAAAAAATGAAATACATATATGAAATGAAAAATCTGTTCAACTATAGGTTGCAAGGTGTAAGAAATAAAAGGAAAAAAAGTCATGCACAATTATTTCTAGTTTAATTGTTTTATAAAAGTTTATAGTAATTTTTTAGGAAATATAATAGTGAATTCTATGGGGTTGATTCAAATAGGGAAATCATAACAAACAAGTAATATAAAAAGTAATTTTTTAAAATCAATTCCTACTTTTGATACAAGGAAATTTTTTATTTAAATTACTTTTTATTAAATAATTACTGTTGCTTTCGTGTTCCGCTTTTCAACGGAAGGAGGGGTGCAGTAGCTTCTGAGAGTATGGACACCCGAATAACGATCACCTTTGACTCTGTACCCCCAGTGGTATAACTACCAACATGGAGAACTCTGCGACCGGGTTCGAACTCGCAGTCCAAGGCATGAGAATCCAACGCCCGACCAAACTGATTATCCCGACCTAACGATTACAACTACTCTAAAAAAAACTACTATAAAGCGGAGAAAATTAGTTTTTAATTAATTAATTGATAAAAAAATTGATGAATTAATATTCGAAAAAAAAAACTGTATTAGCATCGAATGTCCTCCAATACAAGTTTACAAGTTTATAAGTTTAGAAGTTACAAGTTTAAAAAGTTTATTTAAACTTGAGTGGATGAATAAAAAGTATTTTATTAACGATTAAAAATTTGTATATATATATATATATATATATATATATATATATATATATATAT
>JAOUZG010031916.1:4924802-4978800 GCA_026289955.1 Argiope argentata | reverse complement strand
CAAAGGTCATAAGTGACCAATTTTTTTATGTAATAGTAGTTAACATTTTTCAGTTATTAATTTCTTAATTTTTCTTAATTTTGAAATTTTTCTAAATTTTCTGAAGTCCAAAAAGATTTGTGCACAATCGATAACATGATATTTAAAATAGAGAGTATATTTTAGGATCAGTACTCCTGGCCCACAGAATAATTTTAAAATTGCATGTTTAGTACTTATAGAATCTCCAATAGCAATTTTTGAGATAAAATAAGTAACGATGAAAGAAAACGCAAACACATTGTTTAGAAAACCTGGTAAAAAAAACTAAATTCTTTTGAAAATTCAGTAGATTTTATAAAGTTGATGGGAAAACCAATTATTACTACGGTAATTTAACGTCTGCATACATTTTCCTGTCTGAAATTTTCAGTTTGAACTTGAAAAAGATTATAAAAACCATATAATATGTATATAAGCTGTAGGCAGCTACTTGATATAAAATGCCGAGACATTATGTTCTTCTTTTTTTTTTGTAATTATTGCGTCCTTTCCTTTTAACTCTTTAAATACTAAGACGAATTTTGATATTCATTTGGTAGTAGAAAAATAAGACGTGTTTTGGATTTTAAAAAAGTCTCAAGCCTGGATGATTGTCATTCGTATTCATTATTAATGAAAAGAAAGTGTTTTCGAGCTCAATTCAAAATTTTTGAATTTTTTCTACAATTATTTTATTGACATTCATTAAAAATTTATTGAATAAAAAATTAAAATACTCCTTTCTCAATTGATTTACCTTCATAGATACCAAAGCGTTTAAAGCTTTATAAAACTTAACATGTTTCATGTTTGTAAAAATGAAATCTCGTATTTTTTTTTATTTTTACATGCACTATATTATGGAATTTTGTACAGGCATCGATGCCCATTATTAATAAATTCATTAATAATTTTGAAATTCGAATATCAGTTGGTTTATAAATTGAGTCAGAATTGATTTCACTAATGTAATGCCTTGTAGAACTCAATTTGATTTTTTTAGATTCCTTCATATTTAAAATTAGAAAATATGTGAAGATTATAAATTATAAAATAATATTTCAAAGTCGCTTTTATTAAAGAAAAAAATATATTGGAAAAAGTATATCAATATAACGAAATTAAAAAGAAATTTAATATAAATGTTAAAATGTCATATTTTATAAATTTAATTTAAATTGATGTTTTTTGTTAACTTCAATTGAAATGCATTTAAAGTATTTCTTTCAAACATGTGGGAATTATGATTTTGTTTTGGAATAATATTTTTGATAAAAAATCAAAAGTAAGAAATGTAGAATATTACAAGAAAAGAGAAAAAATATGTATTCTAAGAGTAAGAAGATAAAATTAAACATTTTTTCAAGCACATGTTTTAAAAATATTTTTTAACGCCAAGATTTTTTAAAATTTTTATTATGTGCTTTAATAAAGTTTTTAGTTCTGGTTTGTATGAAATGGCGGCTTTTTTGGAACAGTTTCTTTATATAGACTAATAAGTCGTCTCTGCTCCCGCTTTTATGACTTAGTTGTTTTCTAAAATTTTAATAAAGTATACTATAAAGCATTTCTAGATGATGTTTTCAACTATATAGCGCATATGTTTTCTTAATATCAATCTCATATAGTTAAAACAATTGTGTTTTTTTTTTTTTTGAAATATTGAAAAATGAAACGTTTTTGTTCTATGCAGAACATGTCAGTTACTTTAATTATTTTTTTTTCATTCACAAAATGGGAATATTTAAATGTATGATAAAATTATAGTGTAATGCATCGATTATATATGATTTTTTTAAAGATTCAAGTGGAAAATCGGTACATTCTGTGTCTTTTATAAGTAAGTGTTCCCTTCTCCACTGAAATAATTCAAAGTATTAAACTTAGCAATTGATGAACAAGTCTTTCTTAGTATTTCAGTTTCGATGAATTGTATATAATCTTTTGAAAAAAATTTATTCTATTGATAGTCTAGTTTCAAAAAATGCGTAGCAAAAGAAGTAACGAATTCTGATAGGTGACCTTTGATAAGGGTATCAAGTTAGAATAATTATCCCCTTATAGGATTTTCTAATTAACATAATGCCATCAGAGTGACACATTTAAAAAAATTATCAGTTTTGCTGAAATTAGTAATTTTTATACATATTTATAGGTTAATATATTTTTAATAAGTTCACGAAAATAGAAGAAAGTAATTTCTATAGTATAGAAGATGGAGCTGTTTTGCTTTATTTTGTTACTATTTGTGAAATTAAGATTCTACCAACATTGCCAAAAGTCGAATAGATATTTATAAGTCGAGTGATTTATTTTATTTAATTCTACTGATAATGAATGATAGTAAAAACTCCCAAAAAATATAAAAGCAAAAGCATAACTGTAGGCAAGCAAAAACTATCACTGTATCATTTTTTGTCGTTAAGAGTTTTATGATACCATTCTATTCAGAATATTCTAATACGGATAACTGAAAACAAGAATTTTAACCAATAATCCTCCTAACTTTGGTCCACTAAATCTGAAGATTTTAAAGTCTTATATTTGGGAACATTCTAACATAAAATGTGAGCTTTTAAAGAGTGATTTTGCTAAAGTTGCCTATTTCCAGACAGATATATTCGAAATCAATAAAACATTCGGTTTTAAATTGTGAAGAAGATAAAATCTAATAGAAGGAATTAATTTTTTTGGATGTAATAATGAAAAAATGTAATGCAATCATAAAAATATGAGCTGTTCATCAAAATGATTTGTATATGGAAATTTTAAACTATGCTTGGATTAATAATTTCAAGCATAGAACCATTAGAGGTGTAGTTATGTTTTATTAATGAGGGTTTTTTATGAAAAATTGAAATATTAAGGATTAATGAAAAGTCTTTTCACATTTTTAAAGCGCATACCATTATAAAATTTAAATGTTTTTGGTTACAGATTTGCAGGGCCTGTGTATAAAAGGAGTGGGAAGATTCAAGTAGCAATACGAAATTTCAGCACGTGTCAAATTCTTCGTCTAAGACGGAAGCAGTTTCATTATTATTCAAACTGTTCGTCGGATTTGGAGAACCTATTGTGTATGTCCTCATGAGGAAAGTTTGGTGTGTCTGGATTTGATATCTGCGTATGTTCATATGTAGCGCGCAGAGGGAGTGTGAAAGACACTTGTAGACATCTAATTTAGAAGGGAATAGGAAGGTGCAAGCGGCAACAAGAATTTTCTGTTGATATCAGAATTAGCCACCTGACGAAAGCTGCTTAATTAGTATTAAAAGTTTTCAGAAGATTCTGAGTCACTCTGTATGCAAGACCTCGCGGGAAACATTTAGATTTTCTCTATTTGAATCTGCCCTTATGTAAGGGCATTACTTTTACTTCACCACTAATGAGCTCATAATTTTTACAAAGATGTCAATGACTAAAGCTAGCATATAACTGTTTATTTTTAATGTCATTAAAAATTTGTTCAGATTCCTTCTACCGTTTATACAATAGTAAATTTTCATCTCTTCACAACCGGTAAGCTGTGAGGCATGATAGAAGTTGTTGCCTGTCCAACATTGTAGTATCCGTTTGCTCGTGATCTCACTGAATGTCCAGTTGAATATATCCTTCAAAATAACGCAACGAAACAAGAAAATGGCTGAGTGATACGGTCGCATTGTGTATAAAAACTAGAACTTGAATTTCTTAAAATTAGACATGAACAGTTCGAAAGCTGCATTAAAAATTCGTGATTGCATATAAATATTTAAAGATTCCGTTACATATTTGTAGATAGATTTAGTTTTGCCTTTGAAGGTAATTACTAATCTTATGCTTCTAGTTTGCTTGCCGTTTAATGTTGAATATTTATTCGACTTCAGGGCAGTGTTTAGGTCTCTTCATACATTTTTGTTACAATTTATAGAATGTTTTGAGAATAATCATTTCTAAAAAAAAGAATAATTACTAATGAAACTTATTTTAAGCTGAGCCAATTATTTAGCATTGATAATAGTGGTTAAATATTCATATACTATTAATATATTAGGCATTCATATCTAAGTCAGTTATAATTTGTCTTATTTTGAAGCAGTATTTTGGATTTTGAGTCGAACTGAATAATTTTTATTCGCATTCAGATGACGAAGATGACCTTTCATATGGCTCTTTCTTTCAAAATTTGCTAACATGCAAAGAAATTCGAAACACATGTTAAGCCTAACTTATTTGGGGGGGGGGGAGGAAAAGAAGATTTGAGTCGAGAATGTTAGTTGTTAATTGGTTCAGAATTTTCAGCGCCAATTAGGACAAAACGAATGCGTAAAATTTCTACGCCAGTTGGGGTAGCTCAATATAGAGTAGAAATTTTTAATTTTCTTTATTATGTTTTATTTTAATTCAAAAGCACTTCAAAATGAATCCAAAAAACCCTACTAATTAACAAGGTTTAAATAAAAATGTATCAAACACTAAAAACATATACAGAATTGTTTGAAATAATTGATCGAAAACAAATTAAGCCTAACCCGATTATTGTGAGAAAAGAAAACTGAAGTCTTACTCAGTTGACGATGGGGAAATGAAGATTTTATTCTTGAAAGTGGGTTTTTAATTAATAAAAAAATTAGCCACTCAATTAACTGGAATAAATTGTAGCCTATATTCTATTGTAGACTGTAATCTATTTCTGTGCTGAATTTCATTCAATTTCGTTCAGCTTTTCTAGCGTGATTGACTAACATCATCCATACATCCAAACTTCCATATTTATAATAGTAAGATAGATATTGCAAGAAATGATGAAAAATAAAATTTCAATCAACGTATGATTAACATACGACGACGTATGATTAATCATAACGTCGAGATGAGATGGTAGTTTACATAAAAGTCGATTATCTAAAATTAAAATATCTAGAATTAAACATAGTCACGTACAATAATGCATTACAAAATATGAATTATAAATTTGTTTAACACAAATTGAGGAGTTACAGAGGTGAAAAGCGCTAGCTCATTTATTGTGAGAAAAGAAAACTGAAGAGGTGAAAAGCGCTAGCTCATTTATTCATCATTACTATAGTATTAAAAAGTGATAATTAATAGAAATATATATAGTTTATAGTGTGCATCTGCGTTCAGACATTCAAATTATGCATCATAGTATATTTAATTTATAATAGTGAATGCAAAGAATGATAAATTGCCAAATCTGCAATTTTGATCAGTAACACGGTTTGTAATTTATTAAAACTGCATAATTACTTATGTCGTTTATAATGAAATTAACTATTCAAGTTTAAAAATCTAGAGTTTCAATATTTTGATGCGTTTTAAATCACTAAAAAATACAAGACATGAAATTAATTTTTTTAACACACTGAATGCAAGAAAATGCGAATTGAGAAAAATTTCAGTTTCGTTCAATTATATGTTGCATCATAACTTTAATATTCCCATCTCGTAATTCGCAGAAATTTCAGCCATTTTAAAATTTAAATTGAGAATGCCTGTTAAAGCATTTAAAATGTATTGCAGCTTTATTACAGTTTTAGAACACATTTAAAAATATGTATTTTTAAACTTTTAAGCATTTACAATTATTTTGGCATGGCAAAAGTTTCAAAAGAAGGAAAATTAGACAAATAATTTTGATGAAAAGTAAACAGTCTAAGATAAACTCGCCAATATTTTAAACAATTTTAACTGAACGCATCTATTTTTCAAAAATTGTATCGTTCTCTAGATGTCCAAAGCTGGAAAATGTAAATATATATCTTTAATCTTATTTAGTTTACCATAAATTATTCTCATTTATCTCAAGTATATATAAAAAGGTACAAGGTCAATAAAATTCTCGTTACTTTATTATTGAAAAATACTAAAACGGCTATAATAATTATGTACAACGCTATAAACCTTACTATTTTTAACAAGCTATAATATTTTAAATAGGTTAATCAGCCCATTAATCGTAATTAAAATTTAAACAACCATTTTAACCCTTAACTGGGGATGTGTGGTCTGATAGACCGTGCTTTCTTTGCATTGACATCGAATTTTCTAAATTAAGTATTAGTATGCAATTAGTATATTTTTTGTAGGTATTACAACAAATTATCATTCAGCATATTGCACATTTTTTTCACTTTACAAAAGTTATACAGGAAACAATATTAGGAAATCTTCAACAAGTATATGAAAAATAAGCTCTGCTTTATAACGAAAATCAGTAGATTGGATGATATTTTAATGATCAAGTTTTAGCGCCATCTGCTTAAGCTTGTTTAATTCTGGTCCACTAAAGACTTTCAGACATCGTGCAAAGAAACAGATGAATTATTCACAAAAGGCACCCACCGAAACCAATTGGAAAATCGCACGTGTATTGAAGGCCGTGAAATAGGAAGCTGCAGGGTCAATCCATTCGATTAAGGTAAAAATAAAAAAAAGGGCTGGCCGAAAGTCCAATGTTAGTAAACAAACAAATCGGCCCTCCCCGGTTAAGGATTAAAAATGTGCAAAGGACATTCAGAATTATAGTAGAATTCGGGTTCACGATCCTACTATAATTGCTATCTAATTATCCTATAATTGCTATCTAAGGCATTGTATATTGTTCTAACTTCGGAAACATGGATTAATATTTTTGGGGCATATTTTTGGCGATAAAGCATCGTTCCGATCCAATTGGTGAGCTACCTAGAATCCCTGTACTGCGCTTGATTAAAAAAAAACGATCTACCAAGATGTGCTTGTCAAATATTTAATTTGATAAAAAATCCGAATTACAAATATTTGAACAATATTGGCGATTTTTAATTAAAAATATTACTACAATATATATAATTAAAAGTATTTTATAACTAAAAAACTTTTAGTCATAAGAAAAAAAAATGATATTTCGAAGGTTATATTTAAACAGTTAACTTGAAGATCATAATCTCCAATTATGTCGTTAGAAAAAGGGTAATTTAATTAGGAGCACGTGCCTCGATTATCGTAAAGAAGTTGGAAGTATGAGTTTGGAAGTATAAATTAATATTAGTTTCCTGAATATCGAAAAAAATTTCCAGTGTTTCTTCAAAAAAATATATATGGTTACGCCCAAAAGAATGGAATTAACTCGGATTGTGTCATAATTTATGTATGTAAATAGGACAGTATCTTAAAGGATGGCGGAATATCAAAAATGAGCATTCACGGAAGCATTCCCTCATTTGATTAAATTGTCTTCCTTTCAGTAGTTTTATTTGTCAATTTGAAATTCACCATACAATGTTTATTGCAGATATAAAAGATTCTTGCTGACCAGTTACTATTATGCAAAATTATTCTTAAAAACGCATTAAAAATACAGTTTTTATTTGTATTTTTTTCCTCTTCGTTTCGAAATGATTGTACAAATATATTTGTATATACAGCCCTAGGTGCAAAAAATGAAAGGCTGTGCTGTATTGCTTTAACCCTTTGCACTTGATGGTGCTCCTTGGGCACTATTCAAGACCTTGCATTATTTTTCAATTTTAATTATTGAAAATACCTACAGAGTGGTAAAAAGACGGAACAATTCAATTTTCCACACACACACACTTGGTGCAATAAACAAGCCCTTGAATATTGAATAATTATGCATCGAATTACTTTTCCCGAGAGCAATGGGTTAAACCTTAAAACTATTATTAAAAATGTAAATTTCTAATACTTTATTGTGTGGTCAATTATATTATTTTAGATTGTGAAATTAGCTTTTGTACAATTAACACATGTAAATTTAACGCGTTAACACAACTATCAAGCTAAAATTACATTGATAATTAATTATTTCAAAAATATCATATCCCCTCTTATTATAAAATATCATGAGAATCGTTGGATACCTCGTAAGGATTCGATGTGCCATATATAAATAGTTATGAATTATCCATAATGTCCTAAATAAAGGATATTGTTTCAGATACTTGTCATTGTAATCATTAATCAGTTTCACTGTGTTTTACTTAAAATCGGCGACAGTGGACGATGTTAAATACAGATGCAAAGTAAATTACCTCATTAATCTTCTGCCTCGGTATTCTTGAACCATCCATACAGACAGCATTTATCATTATCCTTGTCATTGCTTCATATTCTTTAGTGCACTAGACACTTGCTGTAGTTGACCAATTTATCAGTGCCTCTTGCAGTAATAGCTTTGTGAATTGATATTTATATTCGTATGATTCAAACAGAAGTAAAAATTAGAGAATACACTTTAGAAAATCGGAGGTTTTGTTTAGTGTACTACCTAGTAAAAGTTTTCTACCTTCAAATACTTATGCTGTAAATCTATCCTTTTATATATCTATCTATATTGAAATATAATAAGGAATATTACTTTTTAAAAAAAATAGGCCTTGAAAGAATTTTCTTAAGAATTTATAAAGCTAGACAAATAAATGTTTGTAATTCAAGAATCACCATGATGATTCTAAGGGAAACAAAATTGTACATTTTTATATATATATTTGAAACGCGTTTCATTTCGAATCAAATTCCATTTTTTAAAGGAAATGATTTGGGATAAAATTAAATTTTCAAAGTTCAAATTATAAAAGTGTCTTAATTTTCATTGTTAATATTGGATTTAAAATGATAAATAATTGAAATAGCTGCAAAAACATCTTCAATTCAAATTTTACTTCTGATTTATTATACATTGTTGAACATAAAAATATTCGACCAGATTGGGGTCTGTTTGACAGTTTAATACATTTTGTTGTCTTCTTTATTTGTTATAATAATATTTAAATGTTAAATTTAATTACAGATATAAAATATTGTGGATTTGTGCAATCAGCAAACTGAGTTATTCTCGAATATATTACGTAAATTATTGGCTTGTTTTCATCAAAAATAAAATCGCAAACTCGGATTTAAACAAAGTTCTTGCGATAAAGTTAGATGGCACATCATTGCATTTTCTCTGTCCATATTAACCCTTTGCAATCTGAAACATAATTAGATGCAAAATTATTCACCTAATACAAAGATTTGTTTATTGTTACCAAAAAATATATATACATAATTCTTTTAAGTCGAATTTCTTTGAAAAATTAATCTACATCTCTTAACCATTATGTAGACTTTTTAAAAACAAATTAAAAAAATAAATAAAAAAGTACGTACAAAGAGTTAATAACTGAATTTTTTTATTATGAAATCTCTTTTCGTATTATACTTTGCAAATGCTTAGTAGCCGATTAATTAATTGATGAAGTCTTACCTTCTTCTGCAGGATTCGGGTTTTCGTTAATGAATAAATATCTTTGTTGTTAGATTTGCATAAGATAAATGATTATTAAGAGTTATTCTTGTTTTATTTTTTTTCATTGCCACCGAGTTAATATTCAGATTTAGAGAAGGCGATGTAAAGAATTTGACCTGGTAATGATCCGAATAGCCGATAGATAGCAGCGTTTACATTAATAATATGAGTGACATTCACGTAGCGCAAGAGACTGAGCTTTGCTGGCTAGAGAGAATGTGAATGTGGTGCATTTTGGTGTTTTTAAGATTGTTAAGAACGAAGCGTGGATGACTCGTGGGATTTGGATTACAAAAGTTGTAATGCATGTATAATTTTCTCATTGTTTTCGAGTTTTATGTTGGGTGTTCGTCAGACTGTGATTGTTATAAATAAACAAATTTAAAAGACAGATTTGGAGAAATTTTAATGACATCACAGCGGCTAGAAAAACGATTAAATAGAAATGAAGTCATTATTGTCCACCACACATTTTATATTATAAGTGTTAAATACATATTTTAGAATTGCGAAAGTAGTATATTTATTAGAATATCCCCCCATGCAGTTCACCATAAGTTTTATTGTTTTAATAATAGATGCAAAAAGGCAGATTCAAATCTAATGCCAGTGATAAGTCTAGTTAAAACCGCAGATCTTTATGCAATGCAACTCATATTTGCACATTTCAAGAATTTATTACAGAAAAAGCTCATTGAAGGATATTAACTGTTCATATTTTAACAGAAATTTTGCAATGGTTAACTCAAATGCAGCAAACATAAATAAAACTTTAATGTAAATCGTTGGCCTGATTCTTAAAAAATAGCTCAAACTGATTTTTATTTTTTCACTGATAAATAATTACTGAGTCAAAACTTAGTTTTTTTAATGCAGTTTTTTTCTTTTTGAAAAAAAAATCGATTCATGCCTTTTAAATATAATTTTACTCAGCACAATTTTGAATTATAGTGTCTCTTTAATTATTTTAAATTATCTATGCCTTCAAGGTTTCTTTTAATGCCTTTCCCAGTTGGGGATTGCGAAAAATAAAATATTTGTTTTTCAACAAACCAAAAGAAATGTGTTATGTTTCAATGTAAATGAATAAAATGTTTAAAAAAAGGAGATGTGAACAATAGTTTCAATTTTTAGAGTCTTTAAGTTATATTTAAAAATTTAAACCGTGGAATCATTTGCCTAAGTACTTTTAACAAACTTCAAGCATATTTTGTCTCTAAAGAATTTATTTGAAGCATTTCTAAGTTTTTTTTTTTTAATTTTATTTTTCAAAGAGATTACAATTGTCAAGAAAAAGGAAGATAATTTTTTCTATTTATTTTTAATTCTTTTGTTGAAACAAGTAACAATGTTTTTCAATTGTAATTATTTCTATTTTTTGTTTATGTTCACTCAGTAATTTTCAAAGAGGTACTCACTAATATTTTTTCCCTTCTTCTTCCAAAGTGCAAACAATACCTTCAATAAAAATGTGAAATACATTCAAGAAAAATTTGATTAAACTGAAAGGGTCTCTTAAATCTTCACGAAAAATAATTTTGATGGGCTTCAAACATTATTATATCAAACTAATTGCATGTTATATATTTAACTTCTTTTAAAATTCAAAATTCATATTGTCTAAAGGATTTATTTAAATGTTTTAATAAATATATTTCGAATGAAGTTGATTAACAATATTAAAGTTTATAATATTAAAAGTTATTATATGTAAAAAGAAGTAATGAAAGTAAGTACATAAATGAAAGGAAGATAATCAATTTATGGACTAATTATTTTCAAAATTTTATGCTGATTTATTATTAGTTTTATACTTTTTGAACTTTCTAAACATTTTTATTATAAATATTTAATGCAAAAAATATAAATGTTGATGGATTTAATCCAAGAGATGAATCTTATTCAATGTATTGTTTTAATACTGTATATTAGAAGTTTTCTAGAACACTGTCATACAATTAGGTTTGACTAGGACACGATTCTATGACTTCAGAAATTTAATTCAAGTGGAGATTCTTTAATTGATTGATTCCTCGTCATTTTTCACATTTTCCTCCAGTGATACTTTATTAAAGAAGACGAAATTAAGCAAATATCTCAAATTGATTTATGCTTAAGAAAAGTTGTGAAATAAGGATTAAAAATTGTAAATGAATAAGGATATAATTAAGAAGAAATAAAAAAAAGAAATTGGTAGTTAAATAAAATAAGTAGTTTTAAATGCCCTTGAGCCATATTAATCCATTACAAATTACACTTTTTAAAGTACAAATAATAGTTACAGTGAAATGCTTTACGACCAATATTTGTTCTCACACAAGAGCGGGAAAAGAAGCAGACTTAATTGTCTATGAAAACTTGTTTTAAATATTCTCAATTCAAGCTACAAATTTCACAGAAAATTAACTCTACTTAATTCGATAATTTAAACCATAGATTCACGCAGCAGCGAGAGAAGAGATGGTCTCTCGGGCTCAGCTATTCACGCAGCTTGTCTCTAAACTACTGACTGCCCGTCTTTAAGGCGAGTCTTAAATAGTGTTCCACTGAAGTGGGCGGGGCAAACTTAGAAGTGACTCGTTCATTCAAGACAATTCTAGAAACTTCTCAATTATTCTCTAATAACAAATCTTTATTTTATAGTTTTTACTACACATTTTAGCGTGTAGTAAAAAACCATTAGCCACCTTATTATATCGCCTAAGTACCTATATCGCCACATTGGTCAAATTTGGTGATCTTCTGTTGTAAATTCCCTTAGAACGGTCTTTTCTAGCTGACGCGCGATTTCATTGCAATTAATTTTATAGAATTAAACAATTTACAAATATTTACACAACAACACAGAAATATTTGCGACATTTACTTGTAATTAATAAAAAATTCATAGCATAAAGAAGATACAAAAGATCAGTCTAGGCGACTGCTGGAAAATTATTTGGGCATAAAAAAAGACGGCGTTATACAAAATGTTGAGTTGAATCAAAGATTATTCTTAGAAGACCATTGGGAGAATTGGATTTTTATATGTGTATGATATAATAAGAAAGCGAGTAAATATCATCAAAAACCTTTTCAAATTCAATCTGGAAAAGATGCTTTTTTATGTTAGAAGCAAATCCTGAAACGCCCACTTCTAATACGAGGTGAGTAATGTTACTCGGGATGTCTGAAGTGCGAAGCTGAAAGATTATCTTGTCAAAGGGATATCGAATCCAAGAATGTCTTTTCCATGGGAGGCAGATAATAAAACGCGACATCCAAGCAAGAGCAGATGGAATCGACTTGCTCTTCACTTTAGAAGCAAGGGCTCATTCTGGAATGTATGAGTTTTTCTATATTTCTTGCAAAGAAGTGTAATTTTATTTTTAAGTAAATAATTTAATGTTAAATTAATTATCAGCTCTTAATAAAATTTCTATTTATAATGGACAAAAAAAGTAAAAGAAACCGAATTAATTTTAGAGTACGTTTATTTTCCATTTTACCACATAAATGCATTATTTGCAATCAGTTTTTTCAATCCAAAGAAATATATTAGAGGTTGTTTATTGACCATCAAATTTTGAAATAAAAAATGAATCCTATAAATATTTCCCCATCTCAAAACAGCTATGTACATATATATTGAGATTGATGAATTTGGTTTAATAACACACACACACACACACACACACACAGAGAGAGAGAGAGAACTGATTTCATTTCGTCTCAGCGCCAAATATTAAAACAAATTTAAGACTTATTTTCCCCATTAATCCCACAGCGAATCATTTTTATTTTATACTAGTGACATTATGTTTCATTGGATCAAGGAATGAAATTTACAGCGTTCTGAAAAAATTACTTAAATTATAACAACTGTATGTATGATATATTGCAAGCAATATTTATGCACACACATTACACAGAGAGACGACAGACATGGTGTTATTTTCCGTCGAAATCTCCAAACTAATGCAAAAATTGTGAGTTTGGAGATCAATAGACAGAAATAATATAAAAAATATAATAAATGCAACCAATAGGTAATTTCAGATACTTTTAATATTTTTTACAGTAATGATTTTGTTACCTAAAAAGGTGCTATTTTTTCCCCCTGAAAATAGTGCACTTTTTCATTTATGCAAGTTACTTTAAGTTTTTCTAATTATGCAAATGAATTGTTCTAAAATTACAGTTTAAACCAAAAGTTTCCAAATAATAAACAATTATCTATTATTATCTAGAAAAAAGGATCATAAATATAATGTTCACACAAAAAAAATGTTTTGAATTTTTTTATGCAAGATAATACGACAGTGAACGTACTTTGACAGCATTTTAAGAAAGTTCGAAATATATTGCTCAACTGATGCTGTTATTGCCTCAAATAATCATGCCATTTATCTTTTCTGTTGTGTGAGCTGACAAGCAATTTTCAAACATATTTATTCTGGGCGAAAGAAGCAAACTGAATTTATAAAAAGAAAATTTTAAAGAATTTTTCAGTGCAGTTATGTTTGCGAGTGATACGATATCTATATATATTCTCTAAAACGATTTACTATAATCGTATTTGGTTTTATATATCACAGCTTTAAAAGTAAACCTCATATACTACCAAGTTTACTAGAATAAAAATAGGATCTTCGTACGCAATAGCAAATATTTTTAAGATATAGATTTTTTTTGCTTTAGAATAAGATTCTTTTACTACATCGAGAAAGATAGTTTGATTATTATTTCTTATCAAATCTAAAAAAATTACATACATTTTTCTCTTTTCTTTTGCAAAATTTAGAAATCCGGGGTAGATAATATTTTCTCTAAGTGAAAGTACTGATTTAGATGAAAGAAAAATGATACAAAATTTTATTAAATAGTGAATTCATTTTCTGGTAATAATTGCTTTAAAAATATTTTTGCTAAGCGGCGATACTGGTTTATATGACAGAAACATGAGAAATTTTTTTATTAAATATAAATTATTTTTCTCTTATCAATAAATTTTTACTAAACACTTTTTATTTCGATTCAAATTTCAAAATTTTATTTTTAATTACTATTTTCGTTTTGAAGGATATTTATTTAGCCACGATTATAATTTATTAGACACTTTATTTCGAAGAATAATTCATTGAATCTCGTTTTCTCTTTTGGTCTTTTAAAAGTAGCTTTATATTTAATTGTTTGATTTGGGATTTCCAGATCAGCGCTTTTAGGCGTTTGCACTTTGCAAAAGGACGGTATGCAGAAAAATGAAAAGAGCGTCCTAATTCCTCAAAAGATCTGAATTTGCATTATTTCTAAATGTAAATTATATTGATATGTTTTATAGCATAATCATCGCAAACTACTTCAAATCATATCATTTAATTCCATTACCAAATTTAGAAAAATTCCTCAAGATGGATCCTGATTTTGAAACGTTTGTAACTTATCTAAAAAAAATGTATATTTGTAAAATTAAGCATATACTGAAAAAAGAGAATTGATTAAAAGATTGCTTTAATTAATTCGTTTTTTTTTAAAAAATGGTATGAATTTTCTTTTTTTAACATAAAAGTTTGAATAAGTTCATTTAAATTAAAATAATAATTTTGAATAAAGCGTTAAATAAATTGGTTTTATTTGAAATCATCACAAAGGTCTCACCAGGGATCAGAAGGTCCCTAATGAGACCTTTCTGAAAGGCCTCATCATTACTTTCATTTCTAGAGTTAAACCAAAGTGAAACTTATTTGCACATTTAGTTTATTTTACACAAAAAAAACATATGTCAAAGATTTTTAATTATAACATAATTAATGATTTTGTGTCACACGAGTATCGTTCTGTAATATGATTTTTTTTCTTGAAAAATGAAGAAGTGAAAATTTACTACATGGCATTTCATAGAATGCTGAAAACTGATTGGCAATGTATGAAAACCAATAGCATTTGACCAAGACCAAGACCTTAGAATAATAGAATGTAAAATGATAAACGAACAATGTATGAAGACAAACAGTTTGTTTTGAAAAAAAAATACATAGATACGATTACGATAGGATCTATATGGATTAATCCAATATGATCATGACATGCTCACCTAGGAGATATTTGTTTCATCTACAGGTTGCACGTATTTATTAAAATCAAATGTATTTTTGGGACTTGCACATTTACAAGCCTATTGACGGTTATCTGTTAGCGATTTAAGCCGAGTAAGCACCACTTGTTTTTTTAGTAGCGCCGACTAGGTGCCAAAGTACAATTTAGCTACTTTATGCATCACTTTCTCTAGCACAGCCCCTTTCCACAGGGAAGGGGGACGCATTCACACACCTCACAAACAGAACACAGAAGAACAACCATACCCGAACCAGGACTCATACCTGAGACGCCCAGATGATCACAGGGAAGACGCTCCACCCTAAGCCAGAATGTCGGCGAAATCCAATATTGCATAAAGTACACTCAAAAACGTCCTACTATTCTAGTAAAAATGATGATAGTTAAATTTTAAGCACTCTGCTAAGTTAAAAAAAAAAACTCATTTACTAACAGCGCAAATATGACATTTTTTCCGTACTTAATATAAATAGAATGAAAACAACATTTTTCTTTCTATAGAAAGACTGTATTTTATATATAATGCCTAGGAAAATATGTAAAATGTCGCATGTTACATGAAATGCATCGATATTGTACGGCATGCCGGTGTTTCATATATTGGTGACAAAATATACACAGAAATTTCAAAGAGCAAACAACCAATCAAAATAACCAAAACCATAAAACTAATGGAATAATGACAGTTACGAGGTACATTATTTATGTCAATTCTTCACCAAACAGTATGATCAAACTAGGGGTCTTTGAATGATTCTAAAAGAGCAGAAATGTGTTTTTACCCATTATTAAATTATTACGCATGCAGGTTCGGAGTAATGGACATATAAAATATATCTATCAATATAATTTCCATTTGCAGATAAATTTTAAACTTATTTAGACAATAAAGACAACACTCAGAGGACAAAATTTTTCATATTTTCACTCTGTAGCAGTATAAAGGGGCTTTGAACAACTTTAATGCGCATATGTTTTTCTTAAGCGTCAGGGTTCCTTGAGTAAAATCAGGATAAATCTTGAACCTATGATAACAAAGGCCTGCTATCTAAGTTTAATATGAGAAGTACAGTAAGAGTAAAATAAAATCCTACAAAAACATTTATTTTGTCATTTTATTTCGGGAATCACAATGACTTATCAAAGAATGTAGAGTAATCTCGCTGAATCTTGGGTAGAAGTGTTATTTTTTTCCAAACCACTATCATCCCGAATTCTCACATTGTGAGACAGTCTAAATTCAAATAATTGTTAAACCCTTACCTGTAATGCATATACTTTAAAAGAGAATATATCTACACTCATTAAATATTTATACATCAGAAGTATACACGCATTTATTCAGTGGAGTGTCAATCGAATTTCCATAGTGCACTCTATTCTCCGTGTTTTGGGAATACTTCTTCGATTCCAGATCAACAACATTCCAAGAAATTTCAAGTCACGAAGAAAACATTCTGGTCAGGCAAATTTTTAGTGGCACAATTCGAGCGTGAAGAAAACTTACAAACATGCACCCGGATTTCTTACTTTCCAGATAACGTTATCTGCCTTGGCGGGAGAGACACTTGTTTTCTTCACTTTACGTTTCAATATACGGAGTAATGTCAGATGCTTTTTAATTTCCTACTATTAGTTCACACACTCTCTGTATATATCTTGCTCAAATTTTCAATCGTTAATAAAATAAGTTTTATTCCTCCACTCATGTTAAAATACATTTTTTTAAAATTTTTAGTAAATGACAATGTTAACATAATTTTTTCAAATATTATGAAGGAATATTGAATTCAACAGGCAATAGCTCGTTCGGTAAAATCCTAGGTTTTCCTTATTTTTCACGTGAAGTTGAAGAATGCGTGCTCAAATCGTGCGAAAATCAATAATTTTTTGATTAAATATTTATATTAATTGTAATTATCAAATTAAAAAATAACTAAAATAAAAATTTTCTTAGTTGACCAAAGTAGAAATTGACTTTAACATTTTTTTATATTATTTATTTTAGAATCTTAACTGATCAAATTGAAATTTTGGCAAAATATTTTTTTTCCGGAATACCAATTTTTATATTTTGTACCTTTGTTGCAGAGAACCTAGCAGTATTAAAATAATTATTCACAGAAATATATTATTTAAGATATGGAGAACAATATCAGTACAGTCAGAACTCTCTTGTTCTAGTAATATAAAGAAGGTAATTATGGTCCAGGGCATAATAGGATTTTCTGCCTTCTTATCATCATCAATGTCTTCACAAATACATTATCATCACCAAAACGTTATCGGAGATCGGAAACTTCCAAATCTCTTCACTTTTCCCTATAAGAAAAAATATTTGAAAATTGTATTTGACTTTCTAAATTTTTAAAAACCCAGATAAGTGAGACTTTTAACCAATAATAAGGACCTGTTTTAACAATCCTTTTCTAAAAAAATGTGAAATGGCAAGAAAAAATTGAGAACTTTCAACAACACGTCATCCATACTTTATGTTAATTACAAAATTATATTAAAAAATCATACTATACTTAAGGTGAAGAAATGAATATTCAATCCTCTTATGGTTAGATTATATGTAACTTACGACATTGTTATCTAAACATGATGAAAATTTGAATAATTTAGATTTAACTGAATTATTATTATGTAATGTAAAAATCATTTAATTTGGGCATACGAATATAAATGTCATTATTTTATGACATTAATGAAAATATTATGAATTATTTTTAAATAATCTTGATTATATTTTTAAAGAATAATTAGAAAAACAATGCAATAAAATTAATAGATAGAAAATTAACTGTTATAGCTGCTTCTAAATTATTGTCATTTATTTTTGCAGTGATTTATAATGAATTGCCTTTAGTTTCTGAATAGATTCAGCAATAACTAAGATCTAACGATATATAGTATTCAATTGATTTCGCTGTATCAAATGTATTAATATTACAATTTTTTTAAAATTGATAATATTTTAATGTATTTTCATATCAAATGAAACATTGGAAAATATTTATGGGTAAAAATTGTATCAAGTGTATTTATATACCGTTATTTCTAATATTTGTAATATATTTATTATCATGTCAGAACGTGATGTTGTTTTTGGGATGAAGTTTTTTGGCATCAACAACACTCCGTAGGCGAAAAATAAAAATTTCATTATCTGCACGAGCATCTAAAAACCAGCTTGCCATTGAATTTACCAAATCTCTGATTAAAAAAAGTATAAGTTAATGACTGCAGCAAATAAAACCTAGAAAAATGTCATTTTGAGCACGTGGTTATGTGAAATGAAATAAATAGGAATTGTGATCTTTTTTAAAACACTAAATGTGAAATCAAGTTTTTTGGATAGTTTGCAATACTAAAGTGACTCATTCAATGAAACCATTAAAATGAATAATAAATATAATTTAACTTGCACGAAGTGTTTGGCCGTTCAAGAAATGATGTTCTGACATGACAAATTGAAACATGCATTAATTTTAATCTTTATTTTATTATTTTATGTGTTCGAAGACAAATCAATGATTTTTGACATTCAATGTGGCATATAGTAAAAAGAAAAATTTTACAGCTTCCAACTAATACATATACACACTGTGGCTACTTCTTATCAGCTTTATATTTTCTACTATTCTTATATATATATATATATATATATATATATATATATATATATATAGTTCAAATTTTCTATCGTTAATAGGATTTTTTTTTATTCATCCAATCAAGTTCAAGCAAATTTTTTAAAACTTGTAATAGATGAAACTTGATGTTAATACAGTTTTTTGAAATACTAATTCATTAATTTTTTAATTAATTATTTAATTAATAATTTTCTTGCCTTTTTAGTAGTGCTTTATAGTAGCTGTAACTGCTAGGTCGGGATAACCTGGTAGGTAGGGCGTTGCATTCTTATCCCTTCGAACCTAGTCGCAAAGTTCTGCATGTCTAGAGTTATACCACTTGGGGGGGGGGGGTACTGGGTCAAAGGTGATCGTTATTTGGGTGCTCATGGGTCTCTATCATCAGAAGCTACTGTACTCCTTCTTCCGTTGTCAAGGGGAACACGAGAGAACAATTGCAATTATTTAATAAAAAATAGCTAAAATAAAATCTTTCTTAACTTCCTAAATTTTTATTAACATCCAAAGTAAGAACTGATTTTAAAAAGATGTTTTTATACTACTTGTTTTATATTAACCATACATTCCGCTATAATTCTACCAACTATTGTATATTTGGAAAGCTAAACTTGTATATTTGTAAATAAATTCTTTAATATAGTGACTACAGTTATCTACCAACTACCGCCTATTAAAAAAACGAGCCATAAAATAATTTTCATACATGTAAGCAGAATATTATTAAGAATTTAAACTGAAATACTTCATCTAGTTTTACCAGCAGAAAACTTTTAAACAAGAAACTATCGTTTATCGACCGTCATTAACTCAACCATCTCATCAGGAGAGGCCATTAAAAACACGCATCGTATTCGAAGTATTTCTTAATCTGTCTTAATCATAACACCTGCAAAATAAGCTGCTTTTTATTTCAGTTTCCATGAATGGTGCCCACACCCACTTTTTTTTACATAAAGTTCAGTGAACCAATAAAACTCACGCCCTTCTCAAAAGAAATGAACGTTAATACATTAAAACTCGCCGCATCTTCACGCGATCCCAGCTTTCCCAAACATCCGTTGCGAGTCGGTGGGTAACAGAATCATAATTATCTTGGATGACACGGGCGTTAATCAGACTGCTTAATCCGGTGCAGGCGGGTCGCTCCTAAATGTAGACGTATTGTTCGGTCAACGAAAAATTATTAAGGAGTGATTAATGTGTTGGGGTCGTTTTGGAGCATGTCTACTGTTAACTGTAGTGGCAAATTTATGTAAAATATGTTGAATTTTTAAGGTGAAGTTCTTTTGAGGTGAAATCTTTCAAAAGAATGAGGACGAGAAGGAAAAGAATGAAACTTTAGGTTGTTATGCAGATGAAAACCTGTTGCAAGATGCATTTGATATAGTTCATTTATACGATTTATATTTGATGCGGAAGTGTGTTTCATGTATGACATTTAAACGCTGTAGTGTTACTCTGTAATTATTATTAGGAATATATAATATAATCTAGATTACATCAACTGTGGTAAATAATCGAAATTATATCAGTTTTGCTTAAGTAATTACAAACTTGATAATCAGGAATATATTAAATATATACTTCAATACTATATATATATATATATATATATATATATATATATATATATATGTAGTGAGAGAGAGCAAGAGAGCGGTAATAAAATGGCTTACCTTTACATCCTGAAATAAGAGTAAAGTAATAGAAAATGTTCCCTTAAGTGGTTTTACCGTTAGATTCTACTAAGGACATCTTTGGTAAGTGTCGATTTAACTAAGGCAATATTTGGTTTCATTGTGAGGTATGTGCAAAGGAATTTTTATAGAAAAATTTGATTATTTCATTAGTTTGCAAGAGCGCTTGTCAATAATAAATTAAATAAATGTAATTAATTTTTAAATTAAATGTTAAAACGTCATTATATATAAATATTTGTCCTTATACAACTAGTTTCAAAATTTGAAATTTTTAAAAATGGTTAAAAAAGCGATTTTAAATTTAACAACAATCTCGAAATATATGTTGAAATATAGCTATTTTCTTGAAAAATTACAAAACTTTCCTTCTCATGTTAATGCTATTTAATTACTTAATAGTCTGTAATATTATTTGGTTCATACGTAAGACAATAATTAGATCAAATTTACTGAATTTCTCATCATAAACTATACACAATCAGTTGTAATTGCAATAATAACCTGAAATTTATAAATGGTAGCTCATTTGTAATGTTAAATATTTATAGAATCTATGAAAGTACAATTTTACATTTTAGAAATGTTTGGAAGTTTTCGGAAATTTTAAATAACACTAGCATATATAATCATGGAACATGTCCGAACCTTGATACAGTTGAAAAAAAGCATTTTTTTTAGTTGTAGATAATAATACTTTAAGTTTGAATAAATTTTAATTTTTTATTAATTATTAATTTTATTTTTCAATTCAAGAACTAATTTACATTATGAAAAAAAAATATTTTCATCGTTACACTTCTCTAAAATTTTCACCTTAAAAGTGTTTCTAAACTGTTATAAATTTTCTAAAAACATTTAGATTGCTACTAAATTTCTTGAAAGATTTGATAAAATCATTGGATGTATAAATATAACTCCACTTATTTTTGATAGAGGGCGTTAGCGGTACTGTTTGCCTTCAAATAAATAAGGAATGTTATTTCAAAAGTTTGTCAACAACTTTTAAATACTAATGGTTCTCTATTGTTTATAATTAAAAAAACATTTTTTAGCTTTAGTGTTTTTAGCTGCATTTAACCTTTCATTCTCATCTGAGGCAGGAGAATCGACTAACTTATGTTCACACGGTTTTTTTTTTTCATTTAAAGATCAAATTTGTTAACACGTTGTTGAAAAAAAATATATGTTGCCATTTAATGTAAACCAAGCATTAAAGAATTTCAAATATTGCAATAAAATAAATTTTTTTAAAAAAATTGGATGCAAGTGCAAGTGATGACGCAAATGCAGAATGTTAACTCAAACATGAATAAATAATAAAAAAAACTAATTCTAAACTTTCACTGCAGCATTTCCTAAAATAAATTTTAACATAACATTCACAGGAAAATAAATATATTAAATGGAATTCCACTCATTTCTACTCATTCCCCTCATTTTACTGAAAAACAGGGCGAAATTACTGATTTTCTGATAAAGGCGTCTTTTTTTTTCAGGTATTTTAAAAATCTGGAATAAGAAAAAACTACTTCCACTACCCCCTCCCCCGTTTTACAGAAAAGAGCTTTTTCAAGAAGCCTAAAATTAAATGAATTTTAGTAGTTTTAAGCTATTTAATTGATTCTAGTACAGCAGATGTTTTAAACAAATAACTTAAACTATTAAATGAAAATTATAATGAATTATGTTTATTTGAGGAATTAAAGAGATTAAACAAACATTTTCTCGTTAAATTAAATAATTTTTTCTCTCTTTTCACATTGATATTGAGGGGACTACTGGAATTATGAGGTTGAGTATCAGTCATATATTTATATACATTATTGCTTCCTATAGTTGTCAAGTTCCCAATGAATGATGTTGGTTCTCTCAAATCTCAAAGCCAACGTCCAAACCCATCTGCTTGTGAGAGTTCAATACATAATATTCCGTAAAAAACACCTCGAATATGGAGATGTGAATATGAATATGCTATCCATTTTTATTGCTTTGTGATGCTTATGGTGAGATTAGTTAATTGTCTAATTAGCAATGACGGGCCTTGCATTCTCATAATAGGAACTACTTTAAATAGTTCATACATTGTCCGGTTGTATAAATTTAGTAACTTCCTAAGGGCGAGAGAAGATATTTATTGCTCGTAATTAATCTTTTTACTTATAAAAATCGTTTATCTTCTTTAGCGAATTCATTCCTGTATTTAAACTATAAAGAATTTTTAAACGCTTTAATTATCATGTCAGAGCATTATGATGTTTTTGGATTGAGGTTTTTGGTGTCAACAAAAATTAGTAGGGTAAAAATAAAAAATTTATTATCTGCACGAGTATCTCAAAAAAATCAGCTTTTAATAACGCGTTACCATCGTAATTATAAAAGCTCTGATTAATAAAGAAATAAGTTAATGACTACAGCAAATAAACCCTAGGAAATTTGTCATTTTAAGCACTTGATTATCTGAATTGTGATATTTAACTGATTATCTGAAATGTGATATTTAACTGATTATCTGAAATGTGATATTTAACTGATTATGTGAAATGTGATATGTGATAACAGGAAATGCGATATTTTTTTAGACAATAAATGCGAGACAAAGTGTTTTTGGATCGTTTGCAATATCATAGCGAGTAATTTGATAAAACCCTTAAAAGGGATAAAAATAGAATTTAACTTGGACGAGCACGTGGTGCTGTCCGTTCAAGAAAATAGGTTCTGAGATGATACATTGAAATATGCAAAGCAAATTTCATTTTAATCCATTTTAATAATATTTCATTTTAATAATATTTTATTATTTCATGTGCTCTATAGCAAAACAATGATTTTTGATATTTAATATGACAGTAAAAAGAAACTTATACAGTTATCAACATGATACGTGTACACACTGTAGCTACTTCTTATCAGCTTTCTATTTTCTATTAGAATCTCCATTTTTGAACCCACCAAGACTACTACCGTTACTCTCCTGTTATTAGTTAACACAATACCACATACTCAACTTCTTCCATTTAAAAAATCCATTGGTTTTTTCTTCTTTCCATTCAATTAGACTTTTGCACCTTTATGATAATTATTTATTTGAAATTAATTTAAGTTAGAAATTAACATATTTTTTGGCATCACACACACACACACGTGTGTGTGTGTGAGAGAGAGAAGGGTTTGTTCTGTATTTCTTTTGTAGCATTTTTAAGAGCAATATGTAGGGGGCAAAATAATTCGAAATGTAAAAATGTATTCTAATATGATAAAAACCTATCCCAACATAAATTCTCATTTCATAAATTCAATAAATACATTAAAAATTCTGTATTTGAATGATATTGTGTTTCTTGAAACTTAGTCTGTTATAAAAATAGCCATATACGAAATAATATTAGTCATAATCCCATTATTTCCTACTTTCAACAACAATGTTCCTGAAAAATAGTAATTCATTAAAAATTAGAAGGAAAAAGACTTGCTTTGTTTCATTTAGCTGATTACTTAAAATAAAATGATTTTAAAATAAAAAAAAAACAAGTTCCCTTTATCTACTTTCTTAGCATTTAGGGTACACACTTTAAAGTTCGTACGATTATATTTCATATCTAGCGCTGCCATCTATGATCATTTTTATCCTGAAATAATTATGATTTAATTTTTGAGATAAAATATCTGACTTTATACTATATTGAATTATTCAATCAATAATGGATTTTTTGCAATTTTGGGAGTGAAAGCTGAATTAAAATAAAAGTCTTCTTCGATCATTCAAGTTGCTTTTTTTAGCGTATAGTTACAAATAATTTCCTCATTATAAGAATTCTGAAAATCAATTTGTCAACTTAAACTAGAAGAATAAAATTTTATATTTTCCTTGTTATGTTAATACAGTTGAAAGGTTTTACCCATTAAATTTTTTACGAAACGTAGGAGAAATGAAATTATGAATTTGGAATAAATTTATTAGAATTAAAAAAAAAATCGTTTAGATTTTAATATTATCTTATTTTTATTTCGCTTTTTGAAAATTTATTTGTTTTGCTTGTCCTCCAAAAACTCCAAGCATTAATACAAAATATAGTCTTCTAAGTAAATGTTTTTTAAATGTATAAATACGTTTTAGAAGAATGATTGAAAACTTTTATTGAATTACCATATATTAGTTTTATTTGTTATACAAATAGCGTAGCGTCCTTTGAAAAAAATATTTAACAAACTTGAAAACTTCATTTTTAATAAATACGTCCAGTTTATTTTAAATATGTAATACATATCAAATTCGAAATGTAAAAATTTCGCAAATGGTAAGGCAATACAATTTATAGTTATACCCTAAATGCACACAAATATTGTACAATATTGCTCAATATTCGTCATATTGTTTTATATCATATAATATCGCCCAATATTGTACAATATTATGCTCCGGGATGTGCTACTGGTGAATAAAATACCTAATTTACTGCAATTCGAATTTTTATTTAATTTATATGAATCGGAAAATATTAAGCATATTATTATCCTTCACTTTTCATAGTTTTTATCATTATATTCTCAGCAATCAATATCAACTTAAAAGAGGAACTATATCGTTAGTTAACTCTGAAATAAAGGCACGTTCATTATAATCATTTTCCTTTTTCAGCATTAAAATAGATATTTAATTTTAAAAGATGCAGGCTTTCATGCCTAAAAGAATGTTTTTAATGAATTTATTATTGTAAAGGAGCAATCACGAATTGTAACATATACTGTTTAGAAGATCATTTGCTTAAAATTCTAGCACAAGCGGTTATTATAATAATTACAAAGAAAAAGAGTGTCGACCGTCAATACATTTTCAAGAACATTAACAAATTTGTCTGTTTCTAAAGAACTTTTAATTGATCAGATTATGGACAAAATATTTAAAGACAAGATATTAGAAATTTCAAAATATTTTTTTGTTTACACATTTAAATCTTATCTCTTCTAACTAAATACAGAGAAAATTATCCAAGTTTCAAAACCAGAAACTTCACTCAAACAGCAAACAGTAAAATAAATTAGCATATTCTCTCTCTTTGAGGAAACTGTATTTATAGATTTTTTAAATTACTAAAGACAACTTGGAGACAGCTGTTTTAGAAATACAAAAAAAAAATTCAATGATTCTCATTATATTTTATTTATTATTTTTTAATAGTATAATATTTCAGACAGCATGAAATATTCTGAAATAAATGAAAATTACATAAAAGAAGGAAAAAATTTTCTTTAAAATAGTTTTCGAAACATTTTTGTTTAAATTATGTTTTAATTTTTTTAATCGTAAAATTTTCTTCAATTTAAGGTTTGTAGTGTTAAAAAAAATGTATGTCTCATACATAAAAATGTTACAGCCTAACTTTTTTAAAATAATTCTAGTCCATATCCAAAATTATGTAACATCTGATGCAAAATATTCTTAGGTTCTGCTGTTAGTAATTCTTAGTCACTTGAAGCATTTCTTAAGTGATAAAATATTTTTTGACCTTTTTTCAAAAGTATAATTAATAAAAAAAACTATCTTAGCATTTTAGAACTATAAAGTTAGTCAATGAAGATATTTATCAAAAGACAACAGTTTTGCAAATTGACGCATTTCAAATGCCTCCATTGGTTAAATAACATCATTCAGCAGTATTTATTTGTAAGAATCAATTTATTGAAGATAATTTTATATGTATAATGTTTTTGCTTTTAGTTTTTTTCGAAAATTAGTGATTATTACTTTATGAAATACATTTTTACTTTTACAAATATTTTAGAAATATTTAAAAAAAATTCATTTTGATACATAAAAGTTTAGTTAGTGTAAAAAATGGAAACCCAAAATATTTTTTTAAATTAAATAATTAGTTATTTCATGTTACAAAGTTTCACAAAGTTAGATATACAAAAACGATTAAGAGATCAATGCATGAATATAGACAGATAAGTATACATTTAATATCTTTTAGATTTGCAGCCTCATTTAAGTTATTGATAATTTTCTGAGCTCTTTTGTTTTAAAATATTGAAATAACTTATTACAACTTACAATTTTCTTAATTTTCAAAGCAGAATTATGAGCTAGTATATTTGGATTCTAAAAAGAAGTAAAAATGAATTTGATTATGCAATTTGGTATTAATATTTAGCAATATTTTTTTAGCACACTTTATTTGTAAACATGTAAATGTGTTCATTTATTTAATTAATATATTCACTGTTGACATAATATAAAATTATTTCTTTTTTATTGCAATAACACAGTTTTTAGGTTGTTGATAAGAATGTACAAATTAGAGAAAAATACTAGATTTATTGAACAAAACTTCTATTATCATCTATACATTTAGATCACCATAATTAAGCTATATAATCTTTCTATTGTGACAGAAATACGAAGTAATTATTTGAAATCATTTCATATTTTCATTTTGATATCATTTCATATTTTCAATTCTAGATATGTACAAAACTGGATATAAAGTAAATAATGTTCCAAATAGTTAAAAAAAATATTGAATTTCAAGAAGGACGCTAGTATAACTGCTTATCTTTAGGAGTATTTGAAATCTCTCTCTTTGTTATTCCATTTATTTTTATTATGTAATTATTTATATATTTCATTATTTAATATTATCTAAACAGAAATGACGCAATTGTCCAAAATTAGTTACTATAAAAAACGGACTTTCAATACATTTCTTTTTTTAACAACATTTCGAAAAAATTACCGAACATTATCTAAATTAAGCATATTACTTCTTAATATTTTCATCGAATATCGAATTATTAATCAGTCCCTTCCAACAAATAAATTTCTTACATCGCAAATATATTCATCATTTTGTGCCTTGTTGAGGAATCCAAGTGATTGCAAAACTGACTTGATTCCACGTTTCAAGGATGGGAGCCAAGATTTATCGTTTCTGTCATTCATTTGAGAAAACAATCGCAAATTCTTTCTTATATCATTATCACTTTTCACAGACGATTCATTGCACTTTCTGAATATCACTTGCTTTGGTGACATCAATGATTCCTTCAACTCCGATCCATATTTAATACCTGTGAACGATCTAGCAATAAAATCGACAAAAAATAATGAGCCGTCCAGTTCCGGTGCTTGAATACTTTGATTATAAATTGTATTTCCTTTTCCACCGAAGATAAATCGTTTGATTGGTTTATTTAAATCATTGGTTTTGTTAATGGTATCGAGATTAAAAAGGAAGTCATATTCACGTAATTTATCATCACTTTTTAACTCCAGTTCCTTCAAAGAAGTAACATATTTATCTACCAATGCCTCACGTTTTTCAAGTGAACACCTAGAAGTATGTGATATTTTTTTCTCCCTTATTTCAGACGAGAAATCATTTTCCATTGATTGCAAAGTGGTTCGAAATGTATTGAGGGTCTTATCATTTTTCAATGTATAGCCGTAATTCATTATTTTGTTAAAAGTATTTGTTACGACAGATATGGCGTATATTTTCAACAAATTAAATGCCGAGTTAATCGGCGATGATAAACTTGAAGCGGAGCCGCTAGTTACATGCATTTCTGTTCTTCTATCATCAATCAACGACCTAGCAATGCGATAGTTTAAATCAGATTCTAATGATGATTCTAATTGATTTTCGATATCATGGTCATCATACTGAAAACGTGCATCACTTATTACATAAGTTCCTTTCCCTTCCAGTTCTAAATCAATCTCACCTTTATAAATGCTCAAATCACCGAAAGTACTTTTCCTTGTTGCATTGAGTTTGAAAATCCACATAGTGTATGGACTCAACATCAGGTCACCGCTTCTCATTTTTGCATAAACTTCGCTTTCTCGCATTGGCTCTCCTGTTCTGCTATTTTCCTCGAAAGAGTAAACTATTGTTTTCTTGGGACTCGTTATTAGATAGATATTCTCGTCATATCTGTAGTAAGAATTTCCTATGTGAGTTGCACTGATGTCAAACATCTTCAAAGTTTCATCCAGCTGATTTTGAATGCTTTCATTTTTAGATCTGAAATATAATTTTATCAATCTGAACTTTATTGCATCTTTTCCCGGTTCGGATAATCGCACGTCGGATTTCAAAGTAACTGCTTGTCCTGATAATAGCTTCGAAATTTCCTTTCTGTAATTTTCATCCTTCCACACAAAGAAAGGGTCGCAAGATCCACAGCGACTATTGAATTCTCCGCGAATCAAAACTTCATCCCTGTCCATCGCAGATGCTTTGTATAAGCTGATTTTTTTCTTTAGATTTTCAATTTGCTTGTGTGCGTTTAATATTAAACCTCTCATATTTCCATCCACTTGGAGGTGGGTTGGCATCATAGATTCTTCTAAGTAATGAGGAGCGAATGGGAAAACCCACTGTTTGAAGGCATTAAGAGCTGTTTCATAATATTTGAGGACTAAACTTGACCTTATGGACCATTCCAAATGGTTCGTAACATTAACTAGATTCGGGTCACTGATTGGTAAGGTACTTGTACTGACGGAGCATATATTCGCAATATGATTGCTTAAAACTTGTTCATCCAGATATTGTTGAATACGATCGTATATAGTAATGAGAATAGAAATGGCTTCTTCTAATTTTTCAATACAGCGAGCCAAATCATCTTTCACCTCCATTCTTTCGGTGACTCGTTGCATTTGTATCTTCATGTCTTTCAACACGCTTTGCATCTGCCATTTACCAACATCAAGAGATACTTGAGATCTCTTCCCTAGGCCACTTGCAAATTCCAGAAGATTGTTTTTCATGTTTTGAAGTACCGGGCTTATAGTTTCATAAATTTGTTCTTCATATTCTTTGAGATTTCTCAACTCATTTTCTTTTTGCTGAATGGCATCATTTATGGCCGCTATTTTATCGTCACTTTCTTTGTTTTTATTATAAATATTAACAAACATTGAAGCTACGTCAATAGCGTGACCAAACTTTTTTATAATCTTTGAGACATCACGACTTCTTTTCTGGGTCTGGCTTTTTAAATCGATTTCTTTTGTTTTTAGTGTATATTTTAACTCGCGCTCCAGATTTCTCATTTCCTTGTACTGAAGTTTGTGTGAACGGATATCGTTTAGTCTGTTTTTCATTTCGGTTACTTTACTAGATATATCTCCCAGGTCTTCAGGATACTGTATCACTCTTTCTGACAATTCTTCTAAGATATTGTTAATATGATCAGTTTTTTCGATTCTCATGTTTTTAATGTTATTTGCTATTGAATTAAACTTCGATGCTGCTCTTGATAATTCTTGGGGTTGGGCATTATTACTTAATGCTAAAGATTCCCCAACTGAAGTACCTAACTCAATGAGTGCTCCGGCAGCCATTCCATACGGACCTAACAAACTAACTATACGTCCCAAGCATTTAAAGTAATCAAACACTTTTCTCAGTTCTAATGTGTTTTGGAGTTCTTTATTTTTATTTATTAAATCCTCCTTTCCCTTTTCAGTTTCCTTTTGCAAAGATATCGTTTCATTAATCAGTAAATCAATTTTGTTATCAATATCTTCATTGATTTTATTTATTTCTTTATCAACAGTGTTTTCAATGAAATATTTCGCTTCTTGGATTTTTTCATCTATTCTGGTTTTGTATTCTCTTTTCATTTTATTTACCGCAATAGCTTTACTATCCGATTTTTCAAGATCCTTAAGAATATCCATATCTGTTTTAATCATGTCCAAATACTTTTCTAGGTCTATGATTAGACCAAACTCGTTGCTTTCTTTCAGGCTATTTATCTTACTTAGAACCGCAGCATACAAATAACTAAGAACTATTTTTTGATCTGTGGAAGCATTATACTTATCAGATAATTCTTCTACTCTCCCTAGTAAAGATTTATAAAACGGATAAAATTCCACTCCTTTTTTAATCAAATTAAACTGATTTTCCATGTCTAGGAATTCACCAACCAATCCTTCTGTCCCATAGAATTTATTAACATCGTCATTTTTGTTCAAATGATCGTAAAATTTCTCTAGAGATATCTTTTTGAAATCATCTGTTAAGTTTTCTCTTAAATGGCTCTTATATAAGTTTATAAGTTTGACTGGTTCATGAATAAAATTTGTCGATTCAGGGGGTTCGATATGATCACTATTAGCTCCCTGTAACCCCCCTCTACCATCTAAACCTCGTCTATGTGGTAAGTCATGTGTAATTCGTTCATCCAAAGCCCACTGAAAATTCTCATTGTAATTGATACAAAATAGCAACCCACATCCACGCTTTCGTATCAAGCAACGTGCAGTGACATCATCACCGTCTTTACCACCTCTTCCACCCCATCCACCTTTTCCTGCCTCCCCTATCTCACCATCTTTTACGATTTTGTTTATTCTCGACGGATTCCCCAATTCAGCAATTGCAACGCTTCCAGATTTCCCTCCGAATCCACCTTTACCTCCATGACCTCCACCGCCTCCTTTGCTTCCAGGCTTACCAAGAAGTTTATAATCTTCATGGGAAAATTCATAATATCTAGGAGATTCAAACAAACTCATCCTTCCAATAAGAGGCAGGTTACTCGAACGCAGAACAGTTCCTTCGCATCCAAAACCATTTTGTGTCTGAAGTATTATTTTTTGCATATAATCACGTCTTGCAACAGCAGCAAAAGCCAAAATAATATCAGAGAAAGTCACCGTGCTGTTCTGTTTTTTCGACCTCGCAGACAGATCTTCTGCTTTAGAAGAATAAAAGAATTCATTAGTTCTTGAATGACAACACTGGAGTGAATTTTGCTTGTAACTTGTAGATTCTTCTGGTAATTGAACGTCCTCTCCGTGAATTCCATCTCGGCCTCGACCACCGTGCTGTCCTGGGCCCCCTTTGCCCCCGTTTGCTGTGATTGTTAAATTAGCACCATTCACAAAAGTTTCACCTATTCCAAAGAATATTTCTCCAGGTCCACCGGGTTTTCCTGGTTTTCCGTCGCTCCCCCTATTTCCTGGGTAACGACCATCATTTGCTGTTTTTATAGAGTGCGGCAATGCAGCACGCCCATTTAAATTTATTACTCTATTGCCTATGACTTCCCATCTGGGAGAGATAAAAATAAGCTGGATATTATCTCCTTCTAGGTCTATATCTCGATCAATGAAAAGCGTATTTAAAGCGAATATATTAGAGAATTTTCTATAAGAACTCCTGTTATAGAACTCTCTGCACTTTTTGTCATCGTGAGCTGATAAAATGTTATGAACCTCTTGTAGGCTTATATAATCTCCTTTCACAAACATATGCGTTTCCGAGCATTGGATGTTTATACTGTGTTTTAAAGTTAAGTTCACAAGTTGATTCAATTCTTTGAACTGCGATTCGGTTAAAGTATTATTTTTAATGCTTTCATATTCCGCTACATTCAAATTTTTAATCTTACTAAGAAAGATTTGAAAGTTGATTGGGGTAATATTTGTTTCCTGGAATATGTCTGATTTTGTATTGCCTTCAAGAAAATCAATGTAGCTTTTCCTTTTCAATTGTGTGTCGTAATCTGAAAATTTTATAAATAGATCTGATAGAAATTTGTACCATTTTTCCGATTTATAAATAATATCTTTTGTTTCAACAAACGGTTTGGACCAATTAGATGATCCATTATCTAAAATCTTATCGCTCAAAAAACTTAAAAACATAAAATACTTTCCTTCATTTGTCATCCTTATTAAATACCTTTTTGCTGCGCTAATTTCTGATATATTTGCATTCAGTTGAATTTTTTTCACTAGAGAATCGATGTTTCTCAGGCTCTTAATGTCTTCTGTAATTTTGGAAATATTTTCGTATTCTTTGCTATGAAAATCGAGCAAATTTTGAATTTCCACAGTTTTTACTGTAAATTTATATTTTAATTTTTCATTATAATTGTCTTGTATTCTTTTCGCGATATTTCGCAGATATAACTGTATGCGGAGCTTTACCTTTTCTGCTGCATTGTCAATACCTTGTTGAATTATTTTTCTTGATTCAGAAATGTTTGTTGCAATATCTTTAAACAAATTTTCCCATGGCCTCGTTACAAACTCCCTTTGACTTACAGTTTGTAGTATCTCAATATATTTTCCATACTTTTCAATGTTATATATCTCGACTTCTGGTATACCGATATCTAAAGTAAGGACAAGGTCTTTAATTTTTTTATGTAAAGTTTTAACTTTCATTGAATTTTGTAATGCGTTTATGAAATTTGAGATAGTATAATAGTCGTTTTTAAGTTTAAATGACAAATTTACTGCTTTTACTGGATCTGTATCTACAATATTTTTACCAGCACATATATTTTCTAGTTTATGCAGTAGATGCTGTGTTTGGTGTTTGTAATGTTTATCCACTATTCCAGAGATACCCTTGGCGTTAAACCAAACATGATTATTTATTTCTTCTTCTAAATCATAAATAACCTGCTTTGATTTCTCAGAAATGTTACATTTAAAATCATTATCAAGTTTTTCAGCAAATTCCAACTCTTCACATAATATATTTTTCATATTTTTTGCCTTTTCCTGTAGTTCATCAATATTGTTTTTTGATTCCAGCCCATCTAATTTCCTGAAAATTCCTATCTTTTTATACTTCTCATTATGTTTGGTGAGGATTATATTTATAAATTGCAATGCATACTCAAAGAATGCTTGATCTTGTACAGAAACGGCAGGATCTTTCTGTTTGTCAGTTATCTGCTGTTTAACTTCAGCTAGAAAATCTGTAATCTCTCTCATAAGTTGATTGTCTTCAGTCAATGCAAGATTATCATCTTTCTTTAAATGCTGTTCTTCGACTGCTATTGCTATCATTGCGATACTGTTTCTGAATTTTTCTATATTTTTCACAAAATTTGAGGCATGTTTTAAGAATTTCATAAAATGATCCATTTCACCTCCTTTCATTATGGACGAATAACTTACAGCAAATATTATTTTAATTCGTTCAGAATGATTAAGTACTTTGTTTGTAAAATAAGTAGTCGCTATATCTTCGCTTGTACTTCTATTGCCAGAGAAACAAGAACATGCATAATAAAATACATCCGATTTAGATTCCTCGAGTATTTCAGGACATTCTCTCTGATACTGAAGCATGAAATCGCTAATTTTGTTGTCTTCATTATTAATGAATTTATCAGAATTGTTTTCGTTTTCTGTTAATGCTGTATTTGTATAATTCCCAGTCATCCACTGAATAAATGAACTGTCAATCACAGTATCTCCTAAAATTAAAACAAGATCTTTGTACTCGTCTTTTAGTATTATTTGCTTTTCTCCTCTTTCTAAAATATTAATAGTGGCATTTAATAAACTGTTGTTTAAAGGGATTTCTTGATTATCCATGGCTTAAATCTTTCAGAAAATAACTGTGATATGAATAAAAAACTGTTTATCCCACCCTTTAGTCGTTCTCTATTCAGAAGATGGATCCAGGGATCAAATCTGGAAAGAAAATGATCAGTATCAATATGAATCACAATAATATTCTCTTGAAGTTAATTAAAATCATTATCAATTTTTCAAGTACGCATTATTCTTTGTATGTAGCTGAAAATCAACAATTTTTTCATATGATTATTTAAAATTTTAAAAAATAATGATTTAATTTGGCTTATGATACTGAATAAGGTTTAATATTCTATACATTATATTATTTACAATCCAATAATTAAGGAACTGAACTGGGGACTATAATATAAAGCAAGACGTATGTATGTAGAGAGCGTCTATGCTGCTACTCTTAAAAACATAGTGGAACATAGATTAACCAAAACAAAAGTAGAAAAAAAAATGAAAATAGAAAAGTAGAAAGTGTGTGGGTGTTTTTTCAGAGTTTATTATTTTGTGACTTTTTATTCTTTTTTTTCTGTAATTTTTATTTGCTTTTTCATTTATAAAATGTGATGCTTGTCTTAGATTTAAAGATTGTGACTTTTTCGGTCACAACGGGTTGTTTCCTTTTTAGATACCAGTCAAAATCCTTTACAGAAAAAAAATATCCCTATTTTTGGTATTCCTTCCTGATGCTCTGCCCTTTAGAAAATCATCAGGCCAGATTTTTTTTACCTATTGGTTTTTACTTTTGGTTTATTCCTACTTTAGTTATTGTGTGCATATTATATATCTATATCTATATCTATATCTATATATATCTATATATCTATATCTATATCTATATCTATATATATCTATATATCTATATCTATATCTATATCTATATCTATATCTATATCTATATATATCTATATATATATATATATATATATATATGTGTGTGTGTGTGTGTGTGTATGTGTGTATGTGTGTGTGTGTGTGTTTTATATCTTTCCATAACTTTTTTTCGGCAAAGCTAATTATTTTACAAAAGCTGAACTAAAAATTTTTATTAAAAGAATTGTATATATATATTGAATATTTTTCTTACAGTAATGTTTTGATAAATAATCAATTGATAGATAAAATTATCATCAGATATCAAACGAAAACTTCATGAAAACTTTTTGTTATTAAAGAACAGAATATTCCAGATTTATTCAAATGAACTGAAATAGGAAGTTTGTAATTGTTGAAAGAAATTGCATTAGCTTTGGTTTCAAAACTATAAATGCACATACTAATGATACACAACGCTAATTATGAAGTATATAAGTACAAATAATTGCAAATGATAAATGCCAAATATTAATCAGGTCCAAAAAAAATATTACATCATTCGCCCTTTCAAAATTATTCGAATTGGAGTTAACAAGTATTTGAGCAAATGAGTAAAATGCGTGGTAATCTATTCAGATTTAAGGACACGAAATCAAATTTTTCATAAATAATATTTCATTAGAAGAATTATCCAAAAGAATTCAGTCATATGAATTTGTAAAATTGAAGGTATCAATTGTCTAAATTAATAGAAATTCAAGGTATTAAAACTGATAAAACATGCCCAAATTATTATCATATCAGAACATAATGTTGTTTTTGGGATGAGGTTATTGGCGTCATCAAAAATCCGTAGGCGAAAAATAAAAAAATAATTATCTACTCAAGCATCTAAAAAAATCAGCTTTTAATAACATGTTGCCATTTCATTTAAAAAAAAGCTCTGATTTAAAAAAATAAGTTAATGACTACAACAAATAAAACCAAGGAAAATGTCATTTTAAGTACGTGATTATATGAAATGAAATAATTAAGAAATGTGATATTTTTTAAAACAATAATAGCTAGACAAAGGTTTTTTGATTGTTTGCAATACTAAAGTGACTCATTCAATAAAACAATTAAAATGAATAAATATATAATTTAAATTGCGTGAACATGTTGTGCTTGGCCTTTCAAGAAATTTATGTTCTGACATGATACATTGAAATATGCAGAGCAGATTTCATTTTATTCTTTATTCTGTATTTTTCCAAAAGTAATATAGGTAATATTATATTTAAGCATCTTAAATAACCCAAAATAATAAATCCAGTAGCCGGTATGATTAAAAATTCAATGAAATCTCTCAAATCTCAATAAAAACATATTAAAAGATTATTGATGTAAGAAGATTCTTAATGTTAAGCAAAAAATTATTTCAGCTTCAACAACATTCGCCATTTAACAGGCACAAATCTAAACATAAAAAGATGGCTTCATTTGGTTCACAGATAAATAAAAAAAATATTGCACAAATTCTTAATTGCTCATTTATCTTAATTTGATATATTGATATGCTTTTTTCAGTTTTTATTTTTTGATAGACTGAAGGAAAATTGCAAAATCTATTTAGTTAATTCGTTTGCCATAAAATTTCATTTGATAGCCAGTCAGCACCATGATCAGATGTTATTTTTATAAGCCATACATAATAACATTTTTTATTATCCATAAGAGTCCTTTTATCTGCCTCTTATAGGATCAAGCTGAATGCGGATAACAGAGATTTTGATTTACTAAAGAGAAGGGATATACGTATTCTGGAGATAAAAAAAAATATACACAATTTCTAAATCATTCAATAAGTAAAAAAATCTGCTTCTTCAATATAAGGATCTAATTTTGAATAAGAAAACTAATACAAAATAATAGATATAATTCAGATTTAATGTCATTAAGCATTTATGAATATCATATACAGCAATAGCAAAACAGGATGTATTTTACGATCAAAATTTTAATACCAATAATCTCCCAATTTTGCAATTAAACTTTTATAATTTCTATAAATATTAAATCGAAATAACAGGTAAGATAAAAAAAATTAGCGCCTTAAATTTTTAAAGCATATAAACTTCATAATAATATTAATTTAAGCTGCAAAGGCATTTAAAAATAACGTTGATTTATATCCTAAGCGTATGGATATTCATAATATGGATATAATAAAATAATTTAAGAAAAGTTACAGATACAGACATACAGATTAATATTTTTAAATTGAATGTAATTTCAATATTAATTATTTTAAATTATATATGTTTAAAAATAATTAATTTGTTAAATTTTAAAAAAAACAATAATAAAAGTATTTTTAAAAGGCATGTGGTCAATTTTACCTGACTGAATGATTCTGAATCAACTTCCTAATTGTTATAAGAATCAAGTCCAAATAGAGTGTGTTATTACCTATAAATGATAATATAATTAGTTTTTTAAAGTACATGTTCTAAAAAATAAAGACTTTTGAAATCAAAATTAAGAGGATTAGTTATTTCATATCATTTTGTATAAAAAAGAGCACTACATAGTGTTCTTTTTAATTTGTAACATTTTCTTACATCGATTTTCCTTAAAATTCGAGTAAAGTATTATAGTATAATTAGTGGTGGTATAATCAATATTATTAAAACGCGAAGAAAATATGGAAACTATATAAGGAAAATTTGGTGCCTATAAAGAGACCAATTATTTCAAATTATATTAGAAGTTATGCCTTTTAAAATTCACTCAAAGAAAACTCATTTACTCTGTTATTTCTATAACAAAAATTTTATTACTATACTTCTTTACTATAACAAAAATTGAAGTGTCAAGGCTTTATCTCTTATGCTTATTATTTTCAATTCATAATTTTGAGAAATTCAAAGGTTAAAACTACTGTGATATTTATACTAGAAAATACTCATATTAACTTTAGCAATGAATTATAACACTAAATCAAAAATTTTACTGAAGGAGGACTGATGAATTTATGTCTGTTTAATACAATGTAGAACAAAGGATATTATGGTTGTGAGATAGTTCTTCGTTTTAACAACAACAAAAAAATATTGCTCAGGACTCTTGCGAATTTACATTGCTTTTAATAATAAATATAGAAAGAAAATGATGTTTGTAAATCATATTTGCAATATGCAATAAAGTCAAATGTTATTAAAAAAGCGTGAATTTAATAATCAAGCTTTTTTAAATCTGCCCCTATTGTATTAGAGTGTGGATCATGCACAGATAACCATAAGGAAAGCAATATAGTAATCTGGAATGTCGCACTTAAACAGATTACCATACTCTTTTCATTGATGCATCATTTGTATGATGATCAGAAAGTAAGAATATGTTAAACAGGGGGACCAATTTCGGTAGATTTTGTATCTCAGACAAAATTATTTATAGTAATTTATTTACCACTCTTATAAAAATATAGGCAAAACAAGACTACTATTATATCTACATCTACATGACATAACTATGAAGAATGAAAATGATTGGCAGATTTGTTTTCTTATCATTATTTTCAATTCCAGAACATGTTGTCTAAAATACTTTTTTTCACTGTCTCATTCTGCTTTGTTTTATGTATAAAAAGAACACAACGAATCGTTTTATTTACCTACATATATATGTTTAGAATTAGAATATTTTACCATGCAGATGTACTATTATACTATTTACAGTATATAGAATTTGTTTGTCATAAATTAGCTACTGAAAAAACGTAGGGAAAGCTATCATAATATTAAGAGAGTGCTGAGAATTTCTTAAAAATATTTTTTGCAGCACATTTTAGTCATGAATATTAAATAGCGATCGAAATTAAATTTCCTCGCAATGGAAGCTTCTATATTCCTAAAACTATTAATTAATATTTTATATTCGAAGTTTAAACATTAATTTCAGCAAACATGGTTTAATGGTTTTTCTTATTATAAATGACATGCTTTAATTTTACATTATCTACGAATTAAAATTATTTTAATAATTATAATAACTAAATTTAATATAAAATCTTAATGAAAACAATCGTTGCATTATATATGGTGTTAATTTCCATAAGGGTATTTAAAAAATTTCTTGGTTTGTTCAAATCCTATCTGATATAGTATTTTATTTAAATGCCATAATTCAATTAACACTTACTTGCAAATCATTTTTTAAAAATTAAAGCACTTGATCATTCAATATCTGAGAGGCTTTCACAAAAATCCTCGATAATTAAGGAATTTCTGATGTGAATGCTGTTAGAAAACTGTTAGTTAAAAACTATGTTATTATTTTATTATCAACAATAAAGCTTTACCTCTCATTTTGTTGCCTTTTTTTACTAAAATTTCTGGCATGGTAATGATAAAAATATACATAAGGAGATTTTTTCCTTAAAGAGTCCAAATCTTTGTTAAAACTGATGAATTTTGCGTAGTGATAAAAATCTTCATAAATACATTTTTTTTCTAGAGCCCAAATCTTTGTTTAAAATGATGCTTTTCCACGGCTGAATTACTCGTTTATACAAGTTCGAAACAACTACAAGTTTCGAAATATTTTTTGAATCAATCACTAGGGCAAGATTAATCAATGCATGGCAGAAGTCATACGAACTGAGATTCAGCCATCATAGTAGGCAGTACTTCCTTTAGGTATTGACTTCGACTATAAAATCTAACATTTCAGTTTGATTGATCTTCCATGCTTCTAACCAAGTCATAAGATGTCGAAGTTTGTGAATATTGGCCTATATACCAGTTTCATAACCTATTCAAAATGTATAATTAATGAATAATTCCCAAAATAATTCTGGTGCAGTTTAGATAGAAATAAAGGAAACTAATTTAAATCTAACATAACATAGTGGCTTGCCAACAAACAAAGTTCCTTAAGTTTCTACTTTTAATCGGATCAATAAAGTTTTAATTTGTTTGGAAATAAGTATAATAACTAGAACAACTTCCAATTAACCGCCAATTAGATATTTGTAGTGGGAAAAATAGATGAGTTTTATGATATTCTAGCAGACACAAATTTTAGTGGAATACGACAACAACAATATTTCAAGAATATTTTTTTAAAACTTTAATTAATGTTTGATACATAATATTTTAAAACTTTAATAAAACAAAATTTCTTTCAATTAATATTTTTAAAAAAACTGATTTTTTTGTTTTATTATTATTGTTTTTTTTTTCTCACAAATTTTGGAATAAGAAAGTAATATCATGTTGAGTCCTGTATACATACACAAACGGGCATCAATATTTTTATGAATAGGAAATAATAAATTTAAGTTGGATATCTATTCATGGGAAAAAACAATTCTGAGAAGTTTGCAATGTAAAAGCCTGATGAGAAAATATCAGTTTTGCTTTTGCTCCCTTTTTAAAATTATTTCTTTGGCTTCTTATTTAAAATATAACAAAATTCATGCTGATACGTTTTTCATTGGCGATTAATGCTTTTTGTAGATATTGTTTTAATGATGCAATAATAATATCCAGTGTATAATTTGTATTAATATAAATATTTCATAATTTTTTGCAAATTAAGTGGGTGTTTATTACTGATGTGAATTACGAAGCATAAATAAATATTCTATGGCTTTGCTGCTTTAAAAAAATCTTCAGATAAGCATTTATGCTTCCGTATGAATAAAAATGTAAAATAAGAACATCAACATATAGTAATTTTACAGCCTTAAGTTCTTACATACATTTCAACATTGATATAAAAAATACACTTCAAGAAAGATTTGGCGCTAAAAATGGAAAGATTAAAAATAATTCATCACAATAAAATTTAATTAAAAATTAAAATTCTCATTTAAATATAAAATACATTTTTTTATTTATTTCTATGTCTGTACAAATTTTATAAAGCATATTCAATATTTTTAAATAATTTAATAATTTGGATAAATGAAGGTTTTTAAAAGCATATATTTGTTATCTAGCATAGGAAAATTAAGATGATTATGAATAATTTAAGACTTTTTTCAACTCATTGCTAGTGAATTTCATACTAATTCCCTGTAGTTGAAATATGTTAAATAATTTTAAAATAAGTAAGCATTAAAATATTAAACAAATTTATGGGAGCCACACTTTATAATATAAATTTTTTCAATCAAATAAAGAACTGTCATTTATTGTCGCCAGAAAGAAACAACAATCTGAATAAAAATGCATGTTGTATTGAAATTCTCCAAAATATTAATTTCAGAAATATTTAAGAAATTAAAAATAAAATTTCCCTAAAACTTCTGATTTTTCTACATTGAAATTTGCTTTCAGTTATCTGAAATAAGGCATAAAAAGGATCTACATTTTAATCTATTTACAACTTCTTTAAGAATAAAAATATATTAATTTCAATTGTAAGCCAATAAAATTAAATGAAACAGAAAAATATAAATTTTGCACTTTAGAAATTATTTTTCTAACCCTTTACCTATGTATTATAATACGAAAAGCATATTTCCGCATATTTTTTGAAAGACAAATTCAGGTAAACTTTTAATATAAAGATATAGAAGAGAAAATAATTTCTTTTGGGGAAAATTTTATCCATTATCTATGCATCTATTCTTTTAATGCTAAAATGATACTTGGGAAACAAACTAATTATTAATTATGAAAACACACATTACAAGAAGCATCTCTGAAATAGTATTAAATGTAGAGACCAAAGGAATTAAAAATAAAAGAAATTACAAAAAAATGACCCAATGGAATTTGCTCTCTTTTCAATTCATCTCAGCTATTTTTGCTCTATGCACCGAATAGATAAAGCAACTTTTCATTAATAATTCATTGTATTTTCAGTTATGTATAAACTGTCGCATTCCAGTTTTGATTGTAAATGGAACTTTTACTATCCAGAATTTAAACATTTATTAAAATCTGAACAACTACAAATATAGAATAAAAACTAACTCTCAGTCAAAAGTTAAAACTAAAATTAAAGATAATTAAATAGATTTCAATCAAGAAAATTTTAAAAGTCAAAGTCATAAAAATGCATTCGAAATAATTTTACCTTATGAAAGAGTGCATAGGATCTAAGTGGCTGAAATGCGAGAAACTAAACACGAGAGAATTATCGTAGTTTAATATATTCAATTCCAAATAGAGAAAGTGAAACTAAAGAGTCATTTTTAACTCTATCATTATTTAGAAATGGAGCCCATACACTTTGACCTTAAAAGTGTAAACAATCTGTCTGCTAAGTCGAATCTTGTAAACAGTGTTTTATTTTAAGTTAAAAGGACTTCGTAACGATAACGATCAGAGAATTGCTTCATCTCTTAATATTTTTCATAAGAACGATAGTCGTTGAATTATTAAAAACAAACAAACTTGCATTTATTTTTGAAAACAATTTTTTTTCACTAATATGCAACTTCTTTTAATTAAATAATATAAGATTTGTCTGGTCAATATAGTAAGTTTGAGTACTATATATATTACTCAAATAGTTATATATTAAAAAGAAAAGTAAACAACAACGAATAAAAATTTTCGTATTTGATATTCATATGTTAAGTAATGTTTTAATATTATCGCATTGTTTGATTCAAAAATCGTTTGTACACAGCAGTAGCTGTTGATTTTTTTTATTTCTGATAACGGTGGATTGTATACTTTAGAGAGTTCTTTCTGACTCAAATAATTAAAAACATATTCAGAACTAATCTATAGAATAAAGAATATCTTCATTATAATATTTACCGTAACTCAGATGGAATAAAAATTAACAAAAGATTCAAACAAATATAAATTTAATTAGAAAACTGCCATTTAACTTTAAACAAATGACATTAAATATTTAAATTTTATATATCAAATAGAAAAATATAAAAAAAAACTATATTATTAATACATTTGTACTAACAGAACAAATATTACTTCTTTAATTCGTGTGCATACTCCTAACGCTTCTTAAAAGACGAAGAACCCCAGTCAGATAACTAAAATTGCGTCAGATATAATAACCCTATCTTAAAGATTCTACACCGTACCAACAGAAGAATGATTCCCCCATTGCAGCTCTGATTTCATCCTTCTCTGAGTCTACAAACAAGGTGAATAATAAATAAACTCATATTCTGAACCAGAAATAATTTGAGATTTCAGAAGTGATCAACAGTTGTCTAATTTTAAGGTGTATAGAAGTTCTAATAATTTTTAATAAAGTTTCTTTTTAAAAAATATATATCTATGGAATTAAATCTTAGTTCTTAATTCAGATTCTTTAACCGTTATAGGTGAAAATAAATATTATTTTAAATATCTGTCCTTGTTTTACAACATTTTTTATTATCATTGATAAGAAATTATGGCATTTTCTTTTTTATAACGAATTAAAGGCGATTGGATGAAATATATATTAATTATTTAGTTTGAAAATAAGATCGTAAGTTTTTTCTAATTAAAAATCTTAAAAGTTTTTGACAATTTTTTTATAATATTCACAAGCCAACATTACAAAGACCAACTAATTTTCCATAAAACAATTCTTATTTTTATTGTAGAATTCTTATTTTTATTCAAACTAACTTCATACATTTTATTAGAACAATAAAATTTAATTTATTAGATTTCTAAATATATCTAAAGCAGGAAAACCAAACATATAATAAACATCTCAAATTTCAGGTAAAACTAAATCTTGTTAGGAAGGAATTTATTTATAGATTTTTTGTTGTTGAAATCCTTTTTATTAGACTTACTAACTCTTGACTGTGGTTTAATTTAGTTTTAAAGAATAATTATAGTAAATTGTTGATCAACTTCACATTAAAAAAATCCTGTTAAAGACTTTATTTTTAATTTTTCTTCCTTTAAGTCATATGACTATTAGAAGTATTGCTATATTCGAAAAAAATTGCATGCATTTGATGATATTGATTGTTATAAAATTATACATACACAAATTTTCTCCTGTCAGAGTTTTCGTTAGTATAGAAATATGATAACAGATGGCAGCACAAAATTGAATTTCATGAAATAAATGCATTTTATCAATGCCCTCGTTTACGAAAAAATTCCAAAAATTTCAGATAAATTACAAAAAAATCTCAAAATTTATTCAATTTTCTATTAAAGTAGCTCATTCTTTCAAATAATATTGGGAAACACAAAATAATTTCTTAAATTTGTAATAATATATGTGTAAATATAATGCTATAACAAAAGTGACGAATGGCGGTCAAGATACGATTAAACGAGTTTCTGTGTTCATTTAAAACTTTAATACAACGAAATAGATAACAACGAAACTTTCTTGCACACTCACCAATAAAATTTTTATTTCTCTTCCTCCATATAAATAGAGGATAAGTTGCAATGCTTACATGTCAATATTAAAAGATAATTAAGAAATCTGGACTTTCGAATGAATCTAGTATTCTTATCTATCTACTGTGAGAATATGTTTTTGGGTATATTTTTGATCCACATCAAAGTTTGACATAAAATTACAGTTCTAATTACAAGATAAAATATAGAAATTCATTAAATTAAATTATTATATTAAATGCATTTACATGTATGCAAAAGTACAGACAGTAATATATATATATATATATATATATATATATATATATATATATATATAAATTTTTGAAGTTCCCCTTAAGTATGTTTGACATAGAAGAGAATAATTAATAATATCTCTAGATTTTTAGATCTACAATTAATCCAAAAAAATTAATTATGCATGTTTATTAAATGATCTCTATAAGTAATTTTTTATTTATCTGAATTGAGGAATTTCTAAATAGCCATAATCTTAAAAAATTCCTTCAACTTATATCTGTATCAGGATATATTTTCTTTTTTAAAAAAGAAAAGGTCTAAAAATAATTTTAAAAGGAAGAATATCTTATCTAACAAAGATCCTTTAGATATAATATTCACGAGCGTAATGCTTATTAAAACGATTACGATTACTATTTAAGACAAAATATTAATTTGAATTTTCACCACTTTTGTCTGATAATTGACCATTTTAATAGTATTTTAGTAGCATATAAATTAGAAGATAAGGCCTTAAAACTAAGATTGGTTTCTTATCTGTGTATGTTGAGAACATCGAGTAAAGATTTTTACACTATATTGTCTTTTCGGTAGTAATTTTTAAAGATTTCCTCAATATAATTATATACATATGTATCTGAAATATACACATTTCAAAATTTATTTCCAACCTGATTAAATTATCCTAAGGTTCAACCATTGATTTTATAGATTGTTTAAATATAAAAAATCTTTTTAATTTAAACTTTCCTTCTAGGTTTTTTTTTGTCTTTTATTCCAAAGCTAACAACAAGTATTTCAAAATCCGTCCAGTGACATATTCACTTGTTAACATTTGGATTACTAGTGCGACATCTTACACCAATAAAATCGGCATTTTTTTTTCAGATCCAAAGCACAATTAGATATAATTATAGAATAACAGATCGTGTTCCTGGTACTAAATTGAAATAAGAAAAAAATACGTGACAGAATTAGAAAGTTAATTCTTTTTAGCAACAAAAATCACTTAAAAATTTGTCAAGGTATTTGAAATATCAGCAGAAAAATAATTTATGGAATTTGCATCACATAGAAAAAGAATATATGCAAAAAAAATCCCGATTTAAAGAATTTTCGATTTTACTTAGCACATGTATTTGGATTTTGACTATCAGTATTAAATTTATAAATTATATCGTGCTGCCATCTATGAGGAAAGTTATAAGAACAAAATACTCTTGTGCATATCTTTACTTTAATTCCCTAATTTTCTAATAATTACAACCAACAAGAAATATCTAGGAATTTTCAATATTTCATTTTCGTTTAAACTGACTCTATTTTGCAGTAAAAGAATTGAAATACCTCGTATTCAATATTTTGAAATATAAATTTAAATACATATTGCTTGAAGTAACCGGGTCAATTTTAATTATATTTTCATACCTGTGAAAGAAAAATATTTTGATTGACACAAGCATTTATATTATATAATGACACGTTTTAAGCTAGAGCAATTCCTTATATAAAAGGAAGAGAGCAAACTTTCAACTTACCGATCTACCGAAATTGTTTTTTTAAAATCAAGTATTTGTGAAGAATGATTTTGAACACGTGTCAAATCAATTTTAGCACGTAGGCAATCTATTGGCGACCGTTTTTTGATTTGGCGAAAAGGATCGATGGCTTAAAACGTAAATATCCAATATTTTTTTTTAATTATATGAAATTGGAAAAGCAAAGAGAATTGGGATAAGGCAAAATCGTACAACAGATAAAATGCTTAACAGAAATTTAAGGAAATTTCATGAACTCTGGATTTAAAAAACACGTTTTACATGACAGAGGGGATAATGGAACCCTTCCCCCCAAAAAAAAACCCTGCTCAGCCTAATGCGAAGGCTTTTAGATTGATTCAGACAACCTCTACAATTTTGGTGGATACAATGCTTCAAGCATAAAGGCTAATACCTTTCTCGCTGGAAGCTTGTTCCGCCATCATTTTGAGGGGGAAACCACCTCCATATCATTTCTGTATCGACTAGGTAGCAAGAACCAATCGTCCTGCTGAAAGTTTCTTATCTCCATTTTTGAGGTGATCCAAGGAGAGAAGAGAGGCGATAATGGCATGTATACTTTGTTCCACCCCAACTTGGCACCCCAACTGGGTTACTTTAAAGTACAAATTTATTAGAAATGCAGATCACTGTCGAAACTTAATCTCGTAATTTTTTTCGTCAACTAATAAATATTTATTAACTTTATTATTTTCTTAAATTAGAGAATTAGTTATTTCCTTTTTTATTATTTGTTCAATATTATTCATAGATTATCGAAATCATTCAAGTTATTTCATTTTGTTTAATCGTTTTTCAAAAGAAAATCTTAAGTCTTTCAATATTCTGTAAAGCTTGTTCGGCTCAAAGTTATCTCTAACATCTTTCGCATCTTATAAAATTTTATCTAATGTTGAAATCTCATTTTTACTAAAAAAATGGTTGGATTTTTTTCATCGATTGTGGGATAATGTAAAATCATCATATTTTACAAGTCTTGATTGTTTACTTACTGGACCTAGTCTTTCCAGGGATGCTAAAAAGACTGGACGTTTTCTTTTCTCAAACAGAAAAATATTCTTTGCTTGTTCAACAGTTGTAAGATTCGAAACTTTATCAAAGTTTTGAATGATATAATCTTGAGGGCTCTCTCCTCGGAGTCGAGAATGAACATTTAATATGTTTCCGCGTGCTACATTTTCTATTGGTGTCCCTTGTCCTGAAGGTATATATAAATATATTTATGTATTTCAAATATTCTGAATGTAAATAGAAAAAAAAACGACTTGAATAAACATTCAACAATCTAAATTGATAACTTCTAATGTGATTAATAGTATCAGAAATATAAACTGGTAAAAAAACGGGAATAAAAAAGTACTAGTGATGATGATGGTTGTGAACTAAATAAAACAAATTTGGTGGGTACCCCCAAGAAAAGTATGCTAAATATTTGACCTTGAAGATTAGTTTTAGCCAAAACTATTATTTATTACGTCAATCTTTAGCTTTTATTTGTTCGCTTTATTTATAAAATACTTAACACGCAAGCATTTCTAACGAGAATAATTTTAAATATTAAAACTGCTTCTATAATTTATGTTATTAATTGCTAAATTCCTGCGAATTTCAGTTATTTCAAAATCAAAATTGATGGGGAACTCTTTTCAGCGCGGATCACCAGATTTTTTCCTTTCAAAGAATTCCTGGCTTGAGGGAAGACAAATTTCCCATGTTGAAATTCAGATAGATGACTTAGCCTGCTATTGTAAATTTATATTTTATAAAAACATCTCTGTACATTTTATTTACGGCAACTACTTCTTTTAATAAAATTCAATGCAAAATGTTTAACGCCAACCTATTTCTGCGCCATGTTGCACCAACCTATTTCTGTTTATGATGTCATGTTATATATCAGGAAAGCGCAGCCTACGGCCGAGGGCTAAAATTGGCCTTGTAGCTTTTGAAGCTGGCCCGCGAATGTTGTTAATAAAATAAGACTGATTTAAAATGAAATTAAGGTTTTTCAAGTAAACAGGGAGGAGGGAGAAATCTGATATGAAAAGGATTCTACATCAGAATAAATAATTTACAGTCGTTCATTAAGTTTATTTACTTTTTATTACGCGGCTTTTTAGTTTATTCCCTTCATGTCTACCTGCGAGTAAGGAGAAGTATAGGAGAAGCTTGCGGACGTGATTGTGACGATCATTCTAATAAACAACACAGCGTGGTTTTACTAGGAGATTGGTTATTTCGTAATCGCAGCCTCAGAACGGGCCAGATATTCTCTTTTGATTTTGCTTTTTTAGTTCAGAGTCATTTATTTTAAATAGGCGTATAGAAATATTTTAGTTAAATGAGAGAGAAAAGGAAAGGAGATTTTCAATGATTCTACATGAGTTCTAAGGGCCATCACTGGCCACTGAACCACACTTCCCTTGGGAAATATGTTCAGAGTTAGACCCCCACTTTTTTGTGTACTCTCAGGTGTGGCGAGAATCAACCAGCATGTTGAGCGATCCTCATCCTCACTTATGAGGCTTCCCCTTGTGGAACAATGTCTACTTTTAAATAAGTAAGTATGCAAAATCTGAGTAAATTAAGTCTAAAGTAAAGAAATAATTTATTTCTTCAAACCTTCTAATTCTTTTTTGTACAAATTTATACACATTTTTTGTCACATTTTAGAAATTTTGAGGATTTACTCTTGAAATATTGATAAAATTATTATAACTTCCAATATATAAATAAATACATGGTTCCGGATTTTTCACAATTTAAATCCTTTAAATGCAAAACAAATGCCTGATAATATGTGCTGCCATCTATATTTACATAAATACTTAAAAAGTGTTTTGATCTAATCCTTATAAATGCATGAATTACACAGAAAAAAAATGGGATGTGCCGATTTTTAAACTAAATTTATAGTTAAAAGTGATTTTGAATTTCCTAAATTCTCACGTTTAATAAATTCTAAATGAAACGAATTATCACTTCAAAGTTTATTTATATCACTGGCAAATTAAGCATGTGGTGAAATATGATATATACTTTAACATTATAATTTACCACACGTTAAAATTTTAATAAGACGCTTTTCAATGATTGTAGTATTGAATGAATTCACATAATTTACTAGAAGTTGAATTTTATCCCTGTTATTCAGAATAACTCTTACATTTAAAGAAAACCATCGTTTTTTAATTCGTGGATTTGAAAATTGAAATTATTAACTATAAAATGGTTTTTACATAGAAAAATTGCAATGCTGTGTAAATTTATTAGTTTATAATACAAGTTTAATAGTTTATAATAAAAGTATAATGTACTATAAAATGGTATTCACATAAAGAATTTGCAATGCTATGTAAATTTATTAGTTTATAATACAAGTTTAATAGTTTATAATATATATATTGTATAAGCTTGGTATATTTGATTTGTTGTAAGATTTACGCTCTTAATTTTTCATTTCCTTTTATTGATCGTCATTGAGGCAGACAATTTTTATTTCTCGATTATAGCCAATAGTCAACGTTAGGTAATAAATTAGTTATTATTCCAGATATTTTTTTTTATTGTTATTGAATTTGAATCTTATAGGCATAAATTAAAAGTAAATTTAGTTATATATTATTTTGTAACTATTATTAAAATTTTACTAGTATCTGCCTGAAACTTTTGTCACTGCTTTTAAAAGGAAGCACAATTAAGAATTAAATATTTGATTAGAAGGAATAATTTTAGATTGATTTTAAATAACACTTCCAATGGCTTGACGCGTATATCTGCATTGTTTGCTCATTACTATCTCTAAAATTCGGAGTACTAGGTTTGCAAGTTTTCTTTTATAGATGAGGGTGCATTTCTTTTATATGTGAAGGAGAATATTTTTTGTTTCTTAATACATTTAGCTTAAAATATTTTATCTTAATTCGAGATAATTTTGGAATTTATAACTGTTTACAAAAATTTTTTCTCTCCACATTAATTAAATTTTGCATCCTCAGCTACTAAATAAAATTGAAAAATATATATAGTATGGCAGCTATTAAAAATATCTCAGCAATTAAAGATGGCAGATAAAAGAGACTCAAAGATAAATATTAAAGTCAATTTAATTTACAGTAAAAACTGCCACAATAATTCAGTCTTTAGTTTAATTTTTGTTTTGTCATAGATAAGTAAACTTAAAAGCAGATAATGGATAAAAAAATTTCAAATTATATTCTAGAATAGATAAATTTTAATTCATATATAGTAAAACTTAAATTTAACTAAAAAACTTTATGTATCTATTTATATAAATGAATTAAAAATAACATTTAGAACTAGTAGTGAATTAGGAATTTACTTAGGATAAGAAAGTACTTGTAAAAATTACAAAAAATCATATTGAACATTTTTTATTATAATTAATCATATTGTAAAGTGCACACTATCCATATGTTGATTTATATTACTCGATATGAAAAAAATTATAAAGTTGACTAAACATTTGTATTATGAAGTAACAAAAAATTTCCTCTCTGTGATTATAGATTGAAAAGGCTAATTTCACTGATAATTGCAGTAAACATATGAAAGTGATATTAATTACAAAATTTAATTAATTTTAGTTCCATTATAATTATAAGCATAAAATGAAAATTAATTATTAAAAATCTGCCTGGTTTATTGATAAGAAGAAATTCAAATGAGAAAAATATTTTTTATCTTCCAAATTATTATTTATTTTATTTTATTCAATTTGATGTTCTGGTAACTAATAACATTCATTAAGGGTTTTAAAAAACAATAATTTGTAAGTTTTATGAAACTATATATGAAATTATATGATAGTTTCAACTCATTACGAATGAATGTGGCATGGATAAAAAAAATTCAACTCTCGCCTTTAGGCAAGACTAATTGTAATGATAACCCCTAATTTTTCTTAAGAATATGATCTTCACACTGAAAATCATAATCATTTAACTATACATGCAGTGAATAAACAAGGTGGAGTTAGTCAATAAATAGGAAAAAAAATATGAAAACAAAAGCGACTGAAAATTAAAAAAATTAATTGTGTTTTACAAATTCCTTACAATAATCTATAAAAAAATTTTGTATATTCTCCACGTTTTCACCTACAATGTAGCTGTTCATCAATTGATGAAGAAAACCTTTTAAACGTGAGCTATGGCAAAAGCAATTTGCCGTATCTTACTTTTAATGATATATTTTATATCAAATACATCTTGAGGATTAAAAGAATTCAATTTAGATTACAGATATCTTAAATATCCATTTCAATAAAAATTGAAAGTTTCAGTAGTCATTAAAACATAAAATAGAAAGATGCAATTTTATTCTACATCTGTTGCATTAAGAAACGATTGAAAGAAAAAGGAGATTTCTAAATGGGGAAAAATGGAATGGAAAAAAAAAGATGATTTAATCATACAACAACCACAAATGGTTTGCTAATTAACAATCACATTTCTCAAAAGCTCACAAGTTGAGGAAAAATGCGTTGACCTTGATTTTCGAAGAAATATCTAAATCGAGATGTGAGAAAGTGCCATCATTAATATAAAGGTTCTTAAATCGAGCACTTCGCAATCGTCACAATGACTAATTGATCTAGGTTGTTTTATAACGACTTCTCTTTACATCACTACACATATCTCCATTTGTCATGATTTAACAAAATGTGTTTTTGGCAATTCATCATATGACAAAAAGAAAACATTTGTAGTCAAAATGAAAGAAAAAAAAAGATTAAAATGAAATCTGCTATGCATATTTCAATGTATTATGTGAGAACATAATTTCTTGAATGACCAGGTGCTAGTGCAAGTTTAATTATATTTTTATTCATTTTAATTGTTTCATTGAATGAGTCTCTTTAGTAATGCAAACGATCCAAAACACTTTGTCTCGCATTTATTGTTTCAAAAAAAATATCGTATTTCCTATTTATTTCATTTCATATAATCACGTGCTCAAAATGTTATTTTTAGGTCTTATTTGTTATAGTCATAAACTTATTTTTTTTTGTAATCAGTGCTTTTGTAAATGCAATGGCAACACTTTATTAAAAGCTGATTTTTTTTGAGATGCTGGAGCAGATAATATTTTTTGTTTAAATTTTCGCCTACGGATTTTTGTTGACGCCAAAAACCTAATCCCCAAAACAACATTATGTTCTGACATGATAATATCCAAGTTAAAAATATAGCAGAAAAATAATATATAACAGGGTAGCCACAGAATATAAAGATCTCATTATTCATTTTCTCATATCCTTCGATCTAGAATGTGAGATCAAAAATTTATAGAAGAATGAATTTCACAATAAAAATATATAACTGAGAATAATTTCTTCAAGGATATTAAATATTATAAAAAAGTATTAAAGTTTTTCAAACTGAAAGCTTAATTGTAACAAACATGCATATGTGTTTATATTATGTACATGGATATTAGAAAATTCTTAAAGCAATGAAAGGGTAATTAGATGTTAATCTTTTGTTAAATCTCAAATGCTGAGCAACAACTGCCAAATATGATCCTACTTTTATTTAAAACAAAACAAAACAAAACTTGGAATTTCAGGTTTCTATTTCAAATACTTTTTCATGCATATTTGAATATTCTGCTTACGTTATGTATAAAATAGCAACAACAGGATAAAAAGTGGAAAGTGGTCCATTAGAAAGTAGATGTAAATCATTTTAAGAAAGTTTTGATAAATACAAGCGCGAAATGCATGTTCAAGAAAGAATATTAATTTAAAAAAAAATCTCATCAAAGAAAGCTAGAGTTTCTTGCAATAATTTTCTCCCTTCTCCCTTCCGTCATACACAATCCATTAACGAAAGTGTCTTAAGTCGAGAGATCTCGCGATTCATTATTTTGTGTTTCCTGTCACGTTCACAACGGACCATTTTCTAGTGAGATAACGCCACTCGCAAGTGATTTGCCACCTGCAGGATTGCACCCCAGGTACGAGGAACTTTTAATCGCCTGCCAGACATTTATATCGATCTCTAGTCGATACCGTTCGAGAATCGATGAAAAACTTTATTATATTTATTAAATCAATTCGAAAATTTCATAAGATGTGGCTTTTAAAAAACTTATATTATTATTAGATTCACAAAAAATTTCTATTATTGCTTTATCTCAAAGCGGAGCTTGAAAACAGAAATTAATTAGAATAAATGTTTTCAACTCAAGTTTTGTAATTTCATATTTTATTAGGGAATAATTATTCCTTCTAATGCGCTAAAAAATTTTAATCTTTTCCCGAGGTAGGCAAAATATGTTTTCAAAATATTCCATTTTCCTTTCTTCGTACTTCAACCGAATTTCGTATTTAGAGTTATGAATTTTTTGTTTAAATTTCTCCAGAAAAATCAAGATAAAATTTTACTAAGTTTCCAAGTCATGGAAACCTTGCTATTTTTTAAAAAGGCTGAATTTAAAATTCAATAAAATCAATCATATAATAGTAAAAAAAATCTTTTTTTTCTTTTATTTAATTATTTTAAGCAGTAAAAGTGCTCTTTTAGTGTGCAAGTATAATGAAAATTCTCGAATGTAGTTTTTAAATAAAAAGAATTTCAGAGCTTCTATAAAGATGTTTATTTTACAGAACAAATTAATTTTGCTGAATATTTTGATTAATATCTCTATACAATTTTATAATTTTTCACAGTAAAATTTTTTTGTGCCATTATAGAAAGATATTCCCTTTTAATACACTTATCCCCCCATTATTCGCGAAAAGAAATAAACAACAGAAGTCAATCCCACCTTAGATATATGAAAATATCATTCATGATTTATTTATATTACTGATTTCCCTCAGAAGCCTTTAGCATAATATACCTTAATTAAACTTATTTAACATAGCTTCTATTATTTAATTTATTTAATGTAATTTAA
>JAOUZG010031916.1:4911616-4924702 GCA_026289955.1 Argiope argentata | reverse complement strand
TCTCTCTCTCTCTCTCTCTCTCTCTCTCTCTCTCTCTATATATATATATATATATATATATATATATATATATATATATATATATATATATATATATATATACTATTTCTATATGCATACCACATAAGTAAAATAAATGATTTTTCTGTGTTTCACAACGTTTATTCGATTAAAATTCAGAAAGTTTTATTGTTGCTTAAAATTTGAAACAGAATGGAAAAAATTATATGTACTGATGATTAAAAAGACTATTGATTTTGTAGCTGCAATTGAATTTCTGTTTCAGATTTCAGTGTCAATAGGGGGGGGTTAAGCCACCAAAATACACTTTAGTTATTTTGGCACTTTCACATAAACTGCATCTTAAACATTAATCGTCAAAGATGGTGATCTAGTAAGTCCAATATTACATGCAATTACATTTATTTACAAGAAAGGTTTGGCTAGCTTATATACAGTTTAATATAACTAGGCCTTTTCATTCTGAAAATTATTTAATCCTGAAAACATTTTTGACTCATTTCCAATGTATGGAAATTTATAAATTTAAAAGTTCTTGATAAAAGTACATTATTTTGAAAATTTTTAAACATATTAGAAAATTATTATTAATAATTTTTTTTAGATTCTCTAACTATAATTTTGTTTGATAGACATATTATGGAAAGAATTGTTTTAAAATTTCATATTTTTTACATTAATGATAAATTAAAAACGATAAAAAAATTTTTATTCTTTACACGAATAAGAGTAAGCGTTGAGAAACTGTTTTTGCTGCATTTGAATAAGAGCATGATCATATTGAAAATAAGGAATAAATGTTTAAATTTAAACAGTAAATAATGCGTTAATAACATTTTACATCGTTTAAAATTTTGTAAAACTAAAGCGTACCTATAAGAGCTAACAACCAACTTTATATGTTAAAACAATGTTTTAATAGTATGCATACTCTGCACTTTCATTGACTTCACAGTTTCCCCTTCAAAATTCCAATAGTTTTCAGAAAGGTAACGGCCACATTAACATTATTGACAATCTCTGACACAAAGAGCGACTTTGAAGTTGTGTCAAAAATACATGGCTCCGCTGATTTATACGGGGGTTGGAACAATAGAGGTGACATGACTTATTCGAGAAGACTTTGTTAACGCATGACTAGGCTAAAAGGGGATCATAAATTAAGCATTCAAGTGGTGTCTCAGACCAGCTGCAGTCTACGTAAACTAATTTTATCCTTCAAAAGTGCTTAAAGACCCATATGGGATATGCACGTGATTGATTATCAAAGTGTCATTTCTTGATACTTGAAAGGGTTTTAAAAGTTGAATTCGTTTGAAACATTCGAGGGAGGACTTTGTTCCGAGCTTATCCAGACATAAATCTTACAGCTTATTGAATTCCACTGAGAGTGAAATTTTATTGTATTTGGGGGAATTCGTAGAAAGGGAGTTTCCAGTTTGGAAATGGCATTTAAAAGTATATCTAATGTTTATCAAAGAGCGTGTTTTTCTTTTTATTAAATTTTTCTGCCCTTCAAGGAAATTTCTTTTAAGAAGAATTATTAAGAATATTAGTCAAAGTTTTAATTCATTAAACATGTCTATGTCGTTATAAAAAGTAAAAAGTAAGGGAGAAAAAATCTTCCGAAAGATTTTTGAGTTTAAAGAACGATAAATAAAAAAAACATCAAGATAGGGTTTGCAAAAAAATCTCAAGATTTTTCCTGTCGTCTTTTTTGCATTTTCTTTTTCTTTTCGAAAATTATTAGATGAAACCTTTAATGTCATTTTATTCTGTGCTTTTTACTTAAGCATAAGTCCTTCTCAGAACGGAAAATCATTAAGTTAGTTCTGATATATTTTTTTAGCCTCTGGAATAATAGATTTTTTTTGCATCAAGATATTTATTTCCGCATTCGTTTTTATTTATTTTTTCATCTCATGGATACTTTTTAGTTTTTTTCCTTCTTTTCTTTCTTTTTTTTATTCTATTCTAAAGTAATTTGAGATTATATCTGAGAGAGAAGTAAGAATTTCCAAGAATGAGAATTATTTGACCACTCTAATGCACCCTAGGTGAAATATGAGTGCAGAGCAGAGCGAGTATTCAAAGGCGGATTAAGGGAAGTTTCGAACTTTTAGCGAAATCTCTCTTCATCTTCAATCCTATAGGTCAATGCTTATTTATGTGTTTCTTTCGGGAGGCAAGACAAAAATGGATTTGGAGAAAGTTCGATTTTTCAATAACTTCTTTTCATTCTTTTTTTTTGTTGACTGGTTTAAGATTTCAAATTTTCCATCTGTGGTCTTCTTTTTTGTTCTGTTTTCTGAGCTTATAAAAGGAGAAGGAAGGAAGAAGTAATCCACTTTAAAGATTAACTGTTTACTTTCTTATGTGTCTACCATTTTTGAAAAGGTTGAAAAAAATCAATCCTCGCATTCCATTTGGATATTATGTATGAAGACCAGCACTAGAGTAAACAATCTTCCGCAGTGAAAAGTGAGTATTCAATTCTGGCGAGCATTTGATTTCAATATGGTTTTTAAATTATAAAGCCAAGAACAACTGTATATAAAGTGAATATGCCCTGGAATAAGTTCTGTAAGTATAAATAAAAGTTTATTATTACATCAGTTTTTACTACATAATTTTGTTATTTAAAATCTCAACTTACTAAGAGTTTTCATATTTTTTCAGAATTCTAATATTAAAGAAATAAAAAAATAAGAATAAATTATTCTTACAGGTAAAGATTAAAATCTCATTCACTAAAGTCGCTAACGTGTATCACATGCCAGGATTTGACTCAAATTTTGTTTTCTTCCACATTATTTACTTTATAACAAGATTCTACGAGCAATGAATATTCAAATGGATTATTCTTTATTCATTGATTATGTATTGATGTTATATTTAATTGAACTGATATTTTTAAAGATGAAACTCCATAACAAGAATTGGAATCGGTACAAAGATCAATTACATGGGAAAAAACCAGGGTGCAATGCCCTTAGAAAATTTATACTTTCAGGTAATGCTTGAGATTTGCTTTATAATCATCAATTTATGTTCGTTTTGTTTTCCTCGTTTATTAAATACACATGCAAATAAGTAAAGCAATTGTCAAAAATCCTAAATATATACAAGAAAGGGATCAGATTCTTCAGAAAAATCAATTAAAATATCTTTATTATTATTAAGATTCAGAAAACAATTTATTCGAATGATAGTAGAATTAATTGTGATGCATTTAAAATTTTAACCACGTGTCATTTTTATTGTTATGTATTTTAAATTGATATCATTTTTAACTCCAGAATTTTATATCCTGATAATCATTTAAGATTAATAACTTCCATCATAGGCGTTATCATAGATACGAACATAAATATTTTGCCTAATCGTATTTTGATGCTCTGCTAAAAGGTAATTTTTAAGGAATAAAATAACCTTTAATATAATCTTATCATAATATTTATAAATTAAAAAATATATGTATGAATTTTTCCTAGCACTTAGGAAATATTTTTTTTCTTTATGACTACCTTAAAGAAAATTTTAAATAAAGAAAGACAATATTTAATATGTGGGATAATTGAAACGATATTAATGTCTTTTTTCTACTTCCAGCTCTATTCAGCAAATCTGATCGATAGTAGTCAGATTATATAATCTTTGTTCAAGGCTATTCCGTGGCAGAAAGAAAAAAAAAGAAGCGATATAATCTTTGTAAGGAGAAAATGCTCCCAAATTCTATTAAAACTTCCCTATTGCTTCCCGAGAAAAAGAAAACATTAAAAGGACCTGAAAAAGGAAAAGTTTTTATCCAAAAGGATATTTGTGTAGTTCCGTGGTCAGAATTTTATACTTAGTTCAATATTTTCCTAATATTTATTGGTTTGAAAATTTGATAGACCTTCCAACTATGATTGGCCCAATAAAAGAATTATTTATCAAATTTAAATGTTTTTAGTAACCCACATGTAAACTCAAATATTTTTTTTTGTTATTCTTAATTTAATTTAAAAAAAGGAAATTGAATAAAAGTTAAATAGCAAGTGTGGGGCATATTTTAATTTATATGCGTATAAGGTGTATCAATTTAAAAAATATAAATACATATCTGTTTCATCGCACAAATTCTTAGTCAGTATAAAGTTAAATTTAATAATAATTTTTATTTCAAAATTGATAACATTTTTAAAACTGACTTTGATATTTTATAATTAATTTGAAAAAATATGAAGGAAACTTTTATTTACAATTGCATAAAAATGTCTTGTTTTTTAGTAATGAATCATAAATACGTTTATGAAAACGGCATATAAATAACGATGAACTATCTATACTAATAATTTGTACTTGATTATCAAAGAATGTTTAAGCTTATTTTAAAATAAGCTTAAACCATTCTTGGTTAAAATTCAAATTCTGTATCAAGATTTGACCTATAAGATTTTATGATAATTTTATTTAAGATATTTTAGGCGAAGAACATATTTTCTAATCTTCCATAGAGCGTTGCAATATTTATTTCATTAAGTTTCTTTGTAAAATCAATAAGCATTATAATTTGTTGCTGTTGCTTATGGCACTTTCCATGGACAAGCCCCCTGCTGATACAGCATCAGATTTAAGCCGAAAGGAGGGTCTGATTTTTGAGGTAGCTCCAACTAGGGCCAAAAGTATGACTTAGCTACACGCTCACCACATTTGCTTTCACAGCCGCTTTTCACAGGGGGGGGGGGCACAGTCAGACATCTCACAGATAGCACACAGAAGAACAACCATGCCCGGACCGGAAATCGAACCCGGGACTCCCAGAACACGAGAAAGACACGTTACTTCTGTGCCAGAAAGCCGGCGCATTATAATTTAAACTCGCATAAAGTTTATTGATGACGCATTAAATGGATACATTATTTAAAGTTATAAGTCTAGAACAAATTTTATCCATATTATATTTCCCCAGGTAAAATGTAAATTAATTAAATAAACATTTGCTGGCTGAGCTTTTATTCAAATAATGGAGAATAGTATTAAAAATAACCTTTCAATGCTTTATTGACATCGTGAAATATTCAACATAGTGTTCTCCATTTAGCAATATATCATTAAATCAAACCATTTCCCCTGCTGCCTTACAATATGACATCTTCCGATAGGTGTAAGTATGAATCACTTGATTAGCATGGTTAATTAATCATCATTGTAATAGTATATATCAAAACTTCAGAAAATTGATGAGAATGAACCTTACAATATGCAATAGAGAGGTTAGCACAAGATAAATTTAAAGGATATGTATTAAATATTTCTTTGTTTCTTTGAATATAGAACAATTCTGAATACACCTTACATATATTTAATTAGTATAAATTAGTAAAAAATAATTGAGTTTTTTTTCTAGTTTATAAAGCCATAGCTTTTTTTTCTTTTTTAACAACTATTATTTCCACCCGTTTTACATATTATTACTTACCTTCTTTTATTTACATTTACAATTTTTCAAATTGATTCTAAATCATGAATTTATCCTCAAGTGATCCTTAATTGCACATTTTTTGGAATGTATAAGCTTTCCATTTCTGTTTGTTTTATCCCTTTTCATTTTCGCTGATATGATATCGTCATCAGGCATTTAGAGAAGGTTTTCTATAATTCATAGGAACAAATTTAAATTTATTAATGCCATTAATTATTATAAATTCTATATTTATGTACTAAACTAATACATTTAAGAAATATGCACTTATTTCTGGATTAACTTCGTGACACGGATTTAAGAAAAGTGTCAATCAAAATAGATTATTCATATAGGTATTTGATCATAAATATCCAAAGTTTACTCCTGAAAACCATTTCTCCATTTTTATTTAATAATGCACTAGAATAAAATGTACGCTTTTTTCAACGATTCTGCCTCTGTTCCCACAATAGATTTGAAACGCTCTGGAGTGCAGATTGTTGGCGGTGTTTAATGTCGTATAATTTCTGGATCTGAACGGTTCCGTTCAGAACAATTTATATCTTAAAAAATTAAAAGTCTTGTAAAAATGAGAAATTTTTCCTTAACTTGATGGTATTTCTAACTACACACACTTTCCAGGTTGCACTTTATTATAGAATACTGTGAGATATTATATCATTCAATATCCAACAATATTATGAAATATTGTATATGTAGTATAATAGTATAAATATTTTACAATATATATGTGTTACTAGCGTTATCTGATGTAAATTTGGTCTATCTGAATTTGGAGATATAAATTTCTTCACTAATTTGAGAACATTTTGAAAAATTTGAATTGTTCTAATTTCTACATGGTGAACCTTTTTTTTATCATAACTTATTGTATTTGTTATTTGGGAATAATCAAACACGAAACAAAATTTATTGCTTAGTTTTCTCAGGGTTTGTTTTTATCATTTTGTCAAAAATGAAATCCTTGGAATTAAAATACTCTTCATGTCTCATTTATTTACAGATACTTAACATATTGTACAGAAAGAGGGTAATATAGTTTGAACTTTTCCTACTTTTACTACTACTACTATTGCCTGTAATTTTTTTTACGCAAGAAGTATTATATGTGGGTAGTTTTTGAGCAAATCTCATGTACTTTTATAATTAAAATTATTGAGGTGGATTTCATTTGTGAAAAACTCTATCTAATTCCAAAAATAATGGGGAATTGAAATGAAACTACCTAAGTGGTGCACTTGAATACATTTTTTTCTATAAAGATTGACAAAAATTGCTTAAACTGGATTAAAGAAAGAAAAAAAATAGTTAAAAAATTAGGCAGCTGATTCCGAATACATCTATAAAATCTTATGAGAAGAAAAAAAACATTTATTTATTTTGAATTTAATTTTTATTATACTTGAGATCATAATATCGCATAATTATAGCCGATTCATTTATCCACCACATTATTTCTGATTTTCTTTTCTGATTCTTTTGTCGTTTGGAATTTTAATGCCTCTGAAAGTTTTCCTAGAAGAGCTATTATTTCATGACATGCCGTTTCCGGCTTTTTCCCATTGTGTTTCATTACAACTGTTCCAGTTTCTTGGTGCATCTAATAGAAGTGTCAGAGCCCCGAGATACGTCATCGATCAAACCGATAGCTTTCTGGCGATGAAAAATCCCTGAAAAAAATAAAGATTCTCCCCTTTGTTTTTCCACGTCAAACCCTCTCATCCCTAGTTATCCATCAAATCGTGAACCCTGCTGTCGTTGCTAGCTTTCAGTAAAACGCTCCAAATACTTTCACGGGTTCACCCCTAATAGAATTATTACATAGCATGAGATTTTTCCAGATGTTGAGACTTCCCTCTTATACTGATAAATAGCTATAATAAAGTTTGCATTAGCTCAGTAGCAATGCTTTAACCCACTGATGGGTGGAAATGATGCTCAAATACTGATAATGTAGAAAATAATGCTTTCTCATGTAAGAAATTTTCTCATTTTAACTCTGGAAACAATCACCCTTGTAAATTATATAAATGAATAGTATTTTTTGTTTTATGCAAATGTTATTGCATAGATTTAACTGAGAATTCCTTGCTGAAAATGCTTAAGTATTCAGTAAAATTTTCATACCGAATTATATTATTTATATACTAAATTGAGTTTTTAATCATAAAAAGTGCAGCACTTTCACGAAATCGTGCTTTAAGTGAGAATGAGAAGAAACAAAGAAATAATCTGATATTCACAAAACTTAATATTCCAAATGGAAATTTGCATACAATTTTGAATATTTCAAAATTTAATTCATTAAATAGTTCTTAAAAGTTTTAATTAATTAAAAATTATTAATTTATACTTTAACTTTTACTATATTAATTTTTCTTCGAATAAAAATAAGCATTTAAAATTAAGTAGTTTTTTAATATCATTAAAAGTTAAAATTGTTGTCTTGAACATTTTTCAAATTAAAGTTTTTGACTTTTTCAGGAATTAATAGTTTAATTATAAAATTCACTATAACTGGAAAGGAATAATCTCATTAATCGTAATATATAGCAGAAATTTCATTGTAATTTTATTCTTTATTTTGAAAATATTAAGTCTGTCCATTCAATTACTCTCCACGTTGCGAATGTTATACCCATGAAAATAAAATATTTTATTACTATTTCATATTAAAATATTAACTGAAATATTTTTTTTTGCTTTTTGTATAACGACTGGACGAACGATATTCAAAATTAAATTATGGAATTTTAAAATTTTTGCATGTTTAGCATTTAAATCTTTGCATAGAAATGGTTTTGCAAACGGAATATACTAATTTCATATCCTTTATTAAAGATTGCTTTTGGTCGAAAACGTCATATAATGTTGGTTTCAGCAGAAGTTGTAAACAACCTTAAATAATTTGAAGCAATGACAATAATAATCACAATAATAACAATAAAATCACATTGAAACGCAATAATAAATCACAATAAAACAATCACCATAATAAAAACATAAATATCCATATAGGATATTTATGTTTTCTCCCCCCCCTCTCTTTACCCCCACACGTTATTTTCGAATAACCCTATAAGAGAAAAATCGACGCCTCAATAGCAACACATATCTCCAATTTGTTTCCTATGCATTTTGAAACTTCAAAAATTTCAAAGAGAAACAATATCATATTGCTATGATAATAATGGTTGGTTTTTAAGTCTAGCTGTGAGAGATTGCTAGACCAAATCGTGATTTTTGTTAAATTAAATAATTCTACTTTTGGCAAGAATTTTCCTCATGACATACTATTTAAGGTTTTTAGATGTCTAAAGAAACGAATATTTTAGAATTCGGTTTCTTTTAACTCGTTTTTTTCTGGATGCCAATGCACCTTCTTTGATTCCGAGAGAATAATAGGCATTTCATATACTATTAATTAATATTTCGAATCCATATGATTCGCTTCAATTGAAAGAAAGTTTAGACAATTCAACAAGTAAATTAAAAAATAATTATAATTTCTTATAAAAATAAATCTATTGTAATGATTTACCCTACCGATGACTTTGCAATAATTTACATAAATGCAATGAATTTCGTAAATTTTTTAATACACTAAAAAATTTTTGGTTTAAAATTAAATTCTGTATTAAATTTTATATAGAAATTTTATGAAAGCTATTTCTGGCGTCCTGGCATAGAGGTAGCGGCTCTTAACCGTGATCTGGACGTTCTGTGCTGGAGCTGGCATGGTTCTGTGCGAGCATGGTTGTTCTTCTGTGTTCTATGTGTAAGGTGTATGGTTGATCCGGCCCCTTCCACCTGTCAAAAGAGGATATTCCAAAGATTGTGATGAGTGAGTAGCAAAAGTCATACTCTTGGCCTTAATGGGCTCTACTTAGAACAAGAGACGTTGATTAGACTTGATTCGCTCACTACCTCAGCGAGCTCATCTATGGCAAGTGCTATAGGAAATAACAACGTTAAAGTTATAATAGAATATATTTAACAATTTATCCATTCTATGTTTTCTTACCGTACTACTTAAAAAGAAAATATATTTTCATGTCTAGTCTAATATGGTTTTTGATTAGAAAAAAAAGGAAATATAAGCTCAAATGAAATATTTTCATAAAACCCTGAATTTTTTATTTGTGTCTTATAATATTATTTCAGTTGTCTATATATAGTTACAGCCACTTTTTATTGAGATATCAATTTAACTTGGTGAAATCCTGCTTTTTTTTCGAAAGTTCATTTTATGCAAATAGAAATGTTATTAGAAAACTCTGTGGTAGACGATTTTATAAAAAAAATAAAGATATAACTCATGCATAAATATTTCCTTTATGTTCTGAATATTATCAAAAATTAAAAATCTGAATTTCAAAGGCTTATGAATTTATAATTTAAAATCTATTTTTACTCAAAGCTTGCTATTTGCAAAAAAAATCAACAAAAACAAAGAATAAAACTTCAAAGGAAAAATATTTTTAAAATGGCAACTATAAATATGAAAGCCTAATAAAAAGAAAAGTTACTTTTTAAGCTTTAACTTTTCTTAAACTTAAATTTATTAGGTTATTATAAATTAGGAATTCTGAATGTATTTTTTTCTTTATAATTAATAAATTATTTTTAAAATTAAGAAAAATTATAATTGTAAAGTTATTCTAGTACATTCAGTTTATTTCAATCTTACATATTTGATTTAGATTTAATTGTATTTAAGGCTAAGTTTATAATTATGAAATATTTAAATAATATAATATTAGGAAAAAAACACAACTGTAAACAACTCAAAATATTAGCACAACAGAAAGCGAAGGAAATCTTATTATAAAATACTAGATATAAAAACTGAAATCAATCATCTCAAATAAAGAAAATGAGTAAACTCATTAGGAAAGATATAACATATTTTGCTCGGTCAAGTAAAATAATTATTTTCATTTATCCTTAAATGGAATTTGTAGTACAAATGTGTTGTCTTCATTAATGTAATTTGCTCGTACTTGATGAAATTTCATAATGATTTGAAACATTTTATGTACTTAAATTACAACATTTAACTAGATTTTTTATATTAAATACGAAATATATTTAGTAATTCGTTTACATTGAAACGAGTTTTTATATTATTTTCAGCATTCAATGATATAAAATAATTTTTTTATTGAAAAACCATTTCGTATTTATTTGGAAAATCTTTCAATCGGTCATTAGTCTAATATTTGCAGCTATTGTTTATTATAGAATTATACACTAATCCATTTTTATCTATATGACCAAATAAAAGAATTAGAAATATGGCGCAATTCGCTATATATTTAATGCTAACATAAATAAAATGAACATTTAAAGTTTAATTTTTCGAACAAGCGTAATTTTTCCAAATCAGATATACCCCCCCCCCCGATAAATGGGATAAACCAAATTCTTTGCATTATACCAAAATTGTCTTTAAGAAGGTTAAAGAAGAAATAAGAGAAAGAATGATAAAAAAAATTAGAATTGTAAGTAAGGAATTTGCATTCGTCTTATATGCCGTACCTTAATTAAAAATATTCTATTATAAGGCGCTGATTCATATTCTAGTTTATCAAATAGCCCACACATTTTGTGAGGACGTAACTAATAGTGTTAATTGTGTTGCTAGATTTTTTATATATTTTTTATCTTATTGTTTTTTTGTTAAAAGCTTTAAAGATTTTTTTTATGTTTAAGGCTTTAAATTAAGCGAAATTCTGGATTAAAGTTTGATTAAGGTAAGGTGCGGAAATTCATGATTCGTAATAACGGTCTTAACTCGGTATCTTCCATGCAACACTAAAAAGATCTATACTTTTCTTTAACTTAATTTAGTTAGAATTTCAGATCTGAATTTGATTGATTATATTTCGGTAATGAAGGTTTCTATAAGTCATTGTTTTCATGCTGTGTTTTGAAATGCTATTTTTTATTAACTCCTCTGTTTTCCCAATTTGAATACTTTTTAGTACATAATATTGCCTCAAAAAGAATGACTACGATAATTCACCGTAACTCGATTGGCAGAGCATTGGACTGTAAATCCGTTGGTCCTTGGTTCGATTCCCGGCCAGCTCATTTTATCCAAAGACTGGATTTTTAATTTAAAATTGTTCTTATTATTTCTCTGAAATCAAAATGATTCTAGAACATTCTTTACTATTCGAGCGAGATGATTCTCGAATGTTCTACAGAGTAAAATACAGCTGAGTTCCACAAGCTCGGCTCAGTTCTTCGTTCTATTCTCTAGCAAGCTGCTTGGTACTAATAAACGCAATTATTTCTATCTTTGTCATTAATTCAGTCTTCGTAACAATATGTTTAGATGCTAAATCAGATAATTTTAAATACGAGCAAGTATCAATTTTTGTTCAAGTGTCATATACCAGATAGATGTAAGACACAAGAAAACCTGAACATATTCTCCATCTTAATTGAATTGAACCTTTGAATTTTTTTTTGAAGTTAGTAACGGTAAGCCTAAAAGCTTTATATTTTTTTAATGCAAATCTTAGTGATCTAAAAGTTCATTACAGAATAATGAAAATGCACATCTTCAGATGACTGAAGCCAATCATACTGCCACATTTGCATTTCAATTGAAAAATTTAATTATTTTTTCATATATTTGCTTTAAAAATAAACTAATTGTTAGTTTGTGCTTAAAAAAGGAATGAACTACAATTCGGTTTTTATTTGTTGAAAGATAAAGTCTATCGTCTATAAGTGCTTATGTGTAACAAGTAAAATCTTGTAAGGGGAAGAGGTTTCAATTAAGGAAAAATATAAAATTGATCAATATTTATCAATTTGTGAATCTTTTGAAAATCTGAATTCAACAATAATTTAATAAAGGAACACTTCATCATATTATTTAAAAAAACATTTATAAAATAGATTTAGAGAGTGTTCTGAAAATACTGAATTGAATGGTGTTTTTTTTTCATGTGCTCAAAGCAAAACAGACAAACAAAAACAATAGCAAATGAAAACATTTAAATTTTGAAATAATTCTTACCCATGAAGAGTGAACAGAAGATAATCGAAAACCTGTTTTAAAAACACAAAGAAATAAAGTATTGAAGTAAACATGCAACGAAATGAAATCTGATAGAAAAACGAAAACAACCAAGAGAAAATAATTATTAAAACAAGGGCAGAATTCGAAAATAAGACCTGATAATGTATGTCGGAGAATTTGTTTGTAATAGATTCTGTTTTATTTCCTTATTTCCGTGAAATAGTTTCAACACATCTTTTAAATTGAAAATAATCATTTATTTTCTTGTAGGAAAAGATTTATATATTTAAAAAGTTAATTTAAGAATTTTCATTTATCCTGCTTGCCTATAAATTCTTTTTAAGATTGTATATCACAATTTTTTGCACTTGAAATATTTAAAAGACAAAAAACATGAATAAATAAGCAGAACAATGACATTTCCGAACATTTAATTTTCCCACATTTTAGATGAATTATTTTTATTTCAATAGATGTTGCTAAAATGATATTAAGTTACATTTAATTAATATAATATTAATTTAATTAATTTTTCACATAAGCTAATTTTTACATA
>JAOUZG010031916.1:4884633-4906616 GCA_026289955.1 Argiope argentata | reverse complement strand
TATTTTTTCCTTTTATGTGATTGTCTATGATATTTATTTAGCTAGATCAAGGATATTAGTTAAATATCACAAAAAATTTAAAAGTTTTAATTTCGTTTATATATTTTATTTATATTAAGTGTGTGGGATTCATGATTAAAATAATACAAATCGATGTATTTTTAATAATTGAGTGATATAGATTGTTCAAATGGAAATACATAATTGATGATGTTCTAAATTTTATAATTACCATAATGATTTTGTTCTAAATTTGGCTATTTCTCTAAACAATCTATTAGAGATATATTTGAGCACATTTTTTGTTGATATTCTCATATTTAAATAATTATGATTCCCTTTCTTTCAATCTTCATTTAGTAAGGTAATTATGTACATTTACTAAATGGGTTGACCAAATTTATATTAACATTCAATGAAAAATGATACCTGCACACATAATATAGTCTAAAAAATAACTTAACGCTGCCAAAAATTATTTCCTGAATTTTGGAATTATATATATTTTTTGAAGAAATTTATATATTCTATTTTTCTATTTTCTATTTTTTTAAATATGATCAACTCTCAAATTTACAAAAAAGAGTCAAATTTAACAAAAAAAGAAGTAATGTAAAAAATAGATAATATCTTGAGTTAAAACTTCTAATATGCAGGAACTATAATCAGAAATTCATGAATACTTGCAAAAAAAACGATTAAAAGGAAGCAATAAAAACTTGGGACAAGTACCTATTAAGAACATATAGATTAAATTTTATAAGGTTTTTTTGCTATGGAAGACATAATTTTATAATGAAAAATTTTACAATAACTTCATTCAAAAAAGAAACTATTAAAATCAATATTATATAGCTTCAAAAAATAAACCAATTGTTGTTTGAAAATAATTGCCGAAATTGCAACAATGATCCTACTCCACGAAATGCTAATCTTGTTGTTATAAGAAATAAGATTCACAATATCATCCATCATTTACCTCTTTGTAATTCAGTACTTGCTCTTGCTTCGGAAACCATTTATTATATGTAAAAAATTGTTAATTTAAATAAAATTTCTTATGTCTTTAAACTAATTCAAGCAATGAAGTAACATTGAATTCAAGCATTGGATCAATATCAATAAATGAAATATATTTTTTATATCTGTTATTATATCCCAGCAAATTGAAATGAACTAGAAAAGCTGAATTAAAAAAAATCAAAGCAAATCCTCGCAGTCATATAAAAACCGAAAGTAAAACGTCTTTTAGACCACCATTAAACGCACCACAAGATCATAAGAATTCAAAGCAATACTTTCTAAATTTTTATGAAAACGATGTAAAATGTAAAATGCTTCTGTATCATTCGATTATATCTTCAGTAATACATAATCATAATGGATTTTCTAATGTTTATAATTTCAACATAGCTTCCTGAAAAATCAGACTTATATTTCTAAAAACAATTCATTTGAAATGTTGTTTATATTGATTAGTGAATGTTTCGTACTTTTGATCAATCGTTAAGAAAATTATATTTTAAAATCGTCATATAACTTCACATTGAACAACCCATGAGTTTATGCATAAGGAATTAAAAGAATTCGTTCCTTATGAAATATCTGCAATTACATCGTTCACAAAAAATTCAATCACTAGATCTACGATCCCTAATTTCTCTTTCCATAGCTTCTTTGTAATTCAGCGCATAACTTTGTTTTAAAAATCAAATGCTATCTGATTCCATTGTGTTTTTTAGACCATTTACAAAGTTCTGATCTGAAAATTGAATGTTCCTTTTCAAGAATTTCAAATTAAAGTGAGAAAAGTTATACCTCTGTTATCCTTATATTTCAGAAAGAACAATACATTTCTATGTAATACTTGATCTGCCATATGACTTAACTCGGGGAATTGGACTTATCAGAACTTAATATATGACTAATCATTAACTAGCAACGCTACGCGAGAACTGATCAACGTATTCATTTCCAATTTCCAATTTCTTTTAAAATTTTGTTTTTATAATGAATTTATTCGAAACCGAGTTTTTTTAATGCAAAATTAATATTAATTTGAAATTTCGTAGAGCCGAATAAAATCCACGTTAAACGTATAGATCTTAAAATATTTGACTTTTGTTATCTTTCTAATTCAGAAGTTAATAAATTCATAAATAATTGCGATAAATGAATATTAATTCTTAAATGAATGATTTCCACTCCGCTTCAGAGAGCAGATTGTTGGAGGTTCATCTTGATTGCAAGCCGAGAAACCATTGATTATGCGGCGCTGTTCCAGATAATCTGCTCATTGAACAGGCTGCAATGATCCCGTATCATTCGACTGCACTTCCCCTAAGCCCATTACGTCGGAGGCAAGCTTAATTATTTGTTAGAGTAATAAACATATATATGTGTATATGCGTAAACTGAAATCAGTCTGTCTGGGATCATTTTAGGTAATATAATTTCCTGATGTGAATATAAATGACAATATTCTGCAGAACAATCAGTTCTTCAGGTATAAAAATACCAAAAAAAATAACAATGCAAAGCACAAAAAGTATAAAAAAGGAATTAAAAAAAATTGAACAATAGAAATTTGTTACTATTGGGATTACACTGAAGTGCCAGAAAAACTGAAATACCAATATAATATTGTGCACAACCCCCATGAGCATGCAGAAGTGCCGCAGCTTAGCTTGACATGGATTCATCTAATTTAAAGATATTCTGTGGACTATTAACGCCATGATTATTGCAGGATAGTGCATAAAAGCCATGGGTGTGAGAGGTGGTGGAGATTTTCTAAAAAAGGCAAATTGCAAAACATCATATATATGATCCATAACGCTCATATCAGGAGAATTAGGTAGCCAAGAGAAGGAAAGAAATTCAAAAAAATACTCCTTCAGCCACTCGGCAGCTACTGTAGGCTTGCGGGGTGGTGAATCATCCTGTTTTAATTGTCCACGTCCGTCATGCACATAAGACATGAATACAAGAAGATAGTCAGAAAGGATGTTAACTTAAGCTCGCCTATCATGGTCGAGTCTACACACATCAACGATACCATTTCCTACCACCTGCATAAACCTCTTACCATCACAGAGACTCTAGCAGCTTGAACAGTTCCTTGTAATAATGAGAAATCATTGGATTCATGGAATTTTTTCCGCGGCCATGGGAAGCTATTTGACCGATACACTTGGAAACGCGACTCTTTTGGCCAGGTAACGTTTTTCTTATTGTTAAGAGCTAAATGGTAGCTTTGGCGAGCCCAGGGAAGGCGCAGAGCTTTCTATCGCTGAATCATTAATGGTATATAGCTTGGTTCGAAGTTGCGAAAGCCCATATCAATTAAGTTACGTTATATAATGCAACTGACACTTGTTGCACTATGCAACGTAACCTAAACTAACACCTCGATGGGTTTGCATCAAAATCCATAGAAATTTGAGGAAGTGTTGAATCTATATCTTGTGTTTTGTTACTTTTCAGGCGCCGATGATTTAATTCAAGCAAGGCCTTTTTCAAACCATTCCCTGTCAGATCTTACACCTCTCTCATGAGTCGATTATTCACCTTTAAAAATCGTTTAAACTTTTGATAACCTGCCATTATAGTAACAAGAATCGACATAATATTCTCCTCAGACACCCGTTGTCTTATATATGCATCGCATCACGCTGATTAGTTGAACTACTCCTATATTTACATACGACCTGCTATACGAGTTTTTCTGGTTCTTCAGTGTAATTCTTTTGCTAAATTTAGTTTTGAAAATGACATTTGACCTTTAACGATTAACTCAGAATATTGGTTTTCCTCGCTATTAATGTATTGTTATACAGTAAATTTGATTAAATTCTAGGTCTAGAAATTTGTAAGACTAAAAAGTATTAATTTTATGAAATCAGATCTATAAGTTACAAGTTTAAAAAACAAGTTTAAAAGTTACAAGTTTAAAAAAATTATAGAACGCGATAAAAGAGAAAGCTAAAATCTTAGTTGGGAATTAGGGCTCAAAAACGCAATTTATTATGTTAATTTTACCCTGGAAAAAGCGCACGATTGAATAATTTGGCTTAAAAATTAAAGTAGTTTCAATTTCAGTATAGAATTAAAAGCAGTTACAGGATTTGTGCATAAATCAGTTTTAAATAAATGATTAAAATTACGGCAAAAATGTGAAGTTGATATGAATTGATATTATGAAAAAATGAAGTTGATATTATTAAACAGACAAATGTTTTTAGTTGTATAGACATTAACCATTTCAAGGAGATAAACGTTTCAAAAAAATAGCGTGAAAAAATCCTCGAAACTGTATAAATTTGAAATAATTTTAGTTTTAATTTTTGACTTTAAAAATTTGACAGTGATATTTTTTGTCTATAAGAGCTCTTGTAACGTATTTCATCAAGTTTGTACACTAACTATATATTTTTATGAAAAGCAAGGAAATAAAAATTAATTTTCTGAAAGCTAATGAGTTACTTAATTCTTTCTGTGCATTTAATGTAAAGGAGAATCATAATAAACTTTTGCATGACGAAAGTTCCGCTATTAGCAAACAAATATATAATTATTAATATCATTTAAGCAATATCTAGAAGTGCGTATTATGAATATTATGCACAGAAATCTATTTTGCGAATAACAAATATAAAATTAGGTATATGAATATTATGCACAAAATGTGTGTTATGAGTATCATGCACACAATTGTTTATTGTGAATATTATACACAAAAATGTGTTTTACGAATATCATAGACAACATTGCGCACAATAAATATTGTCACGAAAACTGAAAAAATGGCAAGTATAGTTAGAAACAATTGGGTTTCTTAGTACCAAGCAACTCGCGAACGAAGAACTCGTGGAATTTAGCTTTCATACCTCTATAGTATATTCGAGAATCATCTCGCTCGAATAGTAAAGAATGTTCTAGAATCATCTTGATTTTCGAGAAATAATAAGAACAATTTAAAATTAAATTTCCAGTATTTGGATAAAATGAGCTGGCTGGGATCGAGCCAGTGACCGACAGATTCACAGTCTAATTCTCTGCCAACCGAGCTATGTTGAATTATTACAGCCGCTCTTTTTGAGAAAATGTATCCAAAAATGTGTTTTACGAACATAATATACAAGACTGTGTATTATGAATACTGTATATAAAAACATGTTTTACATTTATTATACAAAACTTTGGTATTACGAATATAATACACAAAAAGTAGATAGTATAGACTTGAAAAATAGTTTTCAGTTTTTAGAAATATATATTTATAGTATTTAATTCTGAAAGATCACTATATTATAAAAACATAAATGCATAAGGCATATGGAAATTCCTCTCTCTTTATCTATATGCATATTCACACGTTTTTTTATAAATTACAAGTACCAGAAACTTTGATAGGATTTTGTAAAGCACAGAAGGATTTATCAAATAGAGCTTATGGGCTTCTATGACTGGATAAATCACCTTTCTTTTTATTCCTTTCATGTACAAGCAAAAATAAAGGCTGCATAAACTGCAATTCTCTTCCTGGACAGAATTGTCTCAGGAGGTTCTACATATTGATGCTCAATTCCCACGAGGAATTCTCTTTGGGTTTTTTTTCATCATTTTTGTTCTACCGTCTTTTTGTTTTTTCAGCCGGGGAATTTAGTATTTCTTTCCTTTCCTTTCCGTAGAGCCAGAATCGTTTTGTTCTGAAAGACTATGATACGATTTAGCATTTATATCTTAAGTAAGTTATTCTTTTGATATTTAAATTTAAACTATCATTAATGCCGGTTTATGTCGCAAACAAAAGTGTATTTTTGAATTGTAATACGAGGCGTCTTTTACATTTCAGAAATAAATCTTCAGGATTAATCTGCGCAGTTACAATGCTTCTAATCATGATGATGACGCTTTTCTTATGATTTAAATACCTGCGTGTTTCTGTAAAAAAAATATTTGTTGAAATGTGTTTAATATAACTCTGAAATACATCGGTTACTTGAGGATTTTTTCATTTGTTCCCTAGAAAATTACTATTCTGACAATAATCGTTTAAAAATATTTTGAATAAGAGATTTTTTATAGCCCCCTCTCCTTTATTTAAATAGGGAAAAACAAGTGAAATGCAGATTTTTTTTTCAAAAAAAAAAAAATCTTTAGAGCGACAATTTTTGTTATCGCAGAAATAGTGAAATCGCAATATTTTTTTAAGAATTTTAATTTTTATTCTTCCATTATTTTAATAATCAATCCAAACTTTGATCTTTTAATAAGTATTCTTTACTCAAGTTCTGATGGAAGCAGTGCATCCATTAGTTGCCCTGAAAGGCGAAAAGTGATATAGTGTGGTCAAGTATTCAGATCTTGTGTCTTTTTAGAAAAGAATTTTGGTCCGTAGAAAAAATAATAACTTATGCAAATCAGAAGTTCAAGTTACAGTGAAGTCAACGTTCGAGTGATTAGAAACAGATTTTAAAACAAATTATTTAGAAACTAGCTTTTATTCGTGACTTCATACGCCTGGAAAAGCGTACAATTAACCTAAAAAGAATTTATTTACAGTATGTACCTGAAATAATACAAAACAGCATATCAAATCCTTATTTCTTAAAAATCAAGTCAAGTCTATTCTATTTTATTTATCGATCGAGATTATAGCTATAACAATATTATACACAAAATTTTTAAACTTCTAATTAAAATGAAAATATAGTAGTAAAAACACATAGCACACTGCGCATGCGTGAATTTTCTACCCCAGTTGGGGTAATGCACTTTTGATATATTTTTTTAAAATTTCCTTTATTATGTTTTATTTTAATCCAAAAGCACTTCAAAAGAATGAAAAATCGATAAATTTACGTTTAAATAAAAATGCATCAAACATTGAGAGAGTATACGGAATCGTTTGAGAAAATCGGTCAAAAACAAGTTAAGCCTAACCTCATTAGTGTGGGGGGAAAATATATTCTTACTCATTCGGCGTTGGGAAAATGACATTTTTGTCGGGAAAGAGTGATTTTTTAGTTAATAAAAAATAATAACTCAATAAGATTAAATAGTAGCTTATGGCTTATTCTTGACTATAAGCTATATCTGTGTTAAATTTCATCCAATTTCATTCATCCATTGCAACGTGATTGACTGAGATCAACCATCCATCCAAACTTTTACATTTATAATAGTAGTATAGTTTACGACACATTTATTAAGTTCATTCTATAATGTATATAAAATCATGCAAATTATGGATTTAATATTAATAAATTAATTAAAGTGCGAAAACCGATATTTCTAGATTTCACACTTCATTTTGATGACAAAAGAATCTCACTTCACCTATAATAAATATAAATTTGTCATCATATCAATATGAACAATCGAATATCAATATCGTTCTGTACTTGATGCAGCGAAAATGGGTATCAATCCAGCCTCATTATGTGACACTATTAGCACTCAATTTAGCAACAGTGTGCTAATTGACCTCTAGACATACCTCTAGAAAGAAAACAGATTAAAGTCTGTTGACCTAGTAAGCAAGTGCATGCTGGTAATATGGAGTTTATTTTATTTTATCTAATCTAAAATGTAAGATTCAAAAGAAAGCCAAATAAGTTATACTGCTTATAAATTGTTTTTTAAAATGGATTAATTGAAGCATTTTCTTTAAAAAATATAATTTTTTCGGAAGAAATATAAATTTATGTATTGAAGACTGCATTAAACGCAATACACAGATAATATATTTAAAAAAAAACAGCAACAAACTTCATACACTTGCAGTTTCAAATTTCAATAATACTTTTACATTCAATATGTGGCATTATGAAGAATAAATATCTAGAATTAGGAATTTATTAGTAGTCTACAATAGAAAAATAAATATTATACAACATTTGTATATATTTTATTAAAAGACACGTTTCAGCATTTGACTTAATCCAAGCGAAGTATTTGTATCAAGTCCTTGTATTATTTTCGAATATACGTATAATATTATTGTGATTCGTTTTCAGTAACATTTCATATGTATTCTTTAATAAGTTGGTAGCAGAGAGTACTTTCATAAAATTATATGCTTCAACACAATTGCATTTCAATGCTAAATGTTCTTTTGTTGAAAATAATACTTCAAGAAGACAAACACCAGTATTTACAAATATTTAAATTATCGAGAAATAAAACTGTTGAGAATAAAAAAAGAAGGTTTAAAAAGCAGAAACAATACCCCATTTTTGTTTTTTCTATTGCTTACAAAAACCAAATGCCTTCATATTTTCTCCAAAAAATTACATTTCATATTATTTTATGTGATACTTTAACTTTTTTTTACTTCAAAATTAAGTCTGCTTTTCATTTATTGTTCAAAGAATATTGGGTTTACAATTTCTTATAGCAGTTGATATTAAATTTAAATATAATTTTAAATACAAAAATGAGCAAATAGTGAAATAGACACATTTTTAAGAGCCATCTTGATTTTCTTATTCAAGTTAAATAACTGAATTATGTTATCTAAAGGAAATAGTAGTAAGTGAAGTTATTAGATTAAACTAGAAAAATGCCGTCAAAAACGAAGATATTAAATTTTAAAACAGAATTCCTCAGATATGCTCCTCTTTTAATTACATCTATCTAATTTTGTATTAAACCCTTTTAGAACTAATAATATCTTGTATCGAGTAATAAAAATAAATCTAATCAAATATTACTTTAAAAATTAGTTTTCTGCACACGATCCTTTAATTTTTTTAAAATCAGCTATTAAGGTAATTTTACATCACATTAATCAAAGTTTTAAATTTCTCTCAATTTTGATCGTAGAACAATGTAAATGTTTTATTTATTTATTTTTAAAATGTCAGTGGGCCAAGTGATTTTTTTTTTCTAAAAATGATTGAAAGTTGAGGGGGAGAGTATAAAATTAAGGATGTTTAACCTGTTTGAAATTAGGCTTATTTAGTAAAGTATTATTAACGACAATTACTTAAGTTATTTTGTAACAGGACAACTTTTCCAGCTCGCCCCCTAGTGGCCACTTCCCAAAACTTCAGTCTGTGTTCTGGAGTCATGGAGTAAACATGATGTTTTCCCCCGATTATTATATTTTTAACTAATTGTTTGTATTAACCGTATGTCAGTGTATTGTAATTTGTGTGTTATGTCCTTTAATGTTTATTAAAAAGATTTAAGTAAATTTAGCTTCTTTCTTTAAGAGTTCTGTTTTTCCCTAGCAGGAATAGTGTTTGGCGCCCAATGGTAACTAGTCTTGTTTACGGCTACAAAAAATGGCTCCCCAACGCGCGGCCCGAATGTTTTTCACCCCACTGTAAACATCCATGTTTAGACTCCAGAGCAGAGGCTCGCTTTCCTTTTCAGGTTATTATTGCAAATTCATCCTGTAATTTTCACAATTCAATCCTGAATTCTTTGCTATTTCCGTCCTGGAATTGATGCATATAAACCTTCATCCCGAAGCTGTGTTTTGTTTGGTGATAAATCTTTTTAAACCGAAGTTAGTTTCTTAGCGGAGAGTGTAAGTAACTTTTCATTTTATTGTCGTCAATCCTGACGCGTATTGAATTGTGAATGAGTACTGAAGAATTATTACAAATATTATTTATGCTTTGTTTAATATCGTATTCATAAGCAATTTATAAGAGGAAAAATTTTTTTTTCCTTCAATTAATTTTTTAGTTTACTTTTATAAAATTCTATATCGTATCAACGTCAATCCTGATGTATATAAAATTATGAATATTTGTTGTTGAAGAGTTAGTATAAATAGCATTGATGCTTATTTAAAAGCGTTTATAAAAGTAGAAAGAACCAGTGTTTTCATTAAATATTTCCGACCGGAAGTGGCTGGTGAAATTATTTCTGCTTTCTCTCTCTCTCTCTTCTTTCACGAGCAAATGAATTTTTAAGTGGATTAAAACTTTGAAAGTGTTCACCGGAAATAAAAAGCATTCTTTTAATTTGTGAATTGAGTATACCAGTCATATGAAATTGAAACTAATCATATATGTTCAAGAAGTGCCGCTGAGTTTGTTTTTAGAAGAAAAATACTAATACATATTCGGTAATTTTATTTTTGATTATATGTGTTTTCGGAGGGATTTCTAACATTTTGAATAGAAGAGTTTTATTTCTTTTTAATTTCAAATATTTCATTGTTGTATTTTATTGCATAAGTATAGCGTTTTAATATTATTTCTGCATGGTATTATTATGTCATTTATAATTTTAGTGCAAGAAATATGAAACTTAGTTGAAATCTTTATAAATACAGGCAAATTTCATTACTTTCTAAATGATAAAATTTGAAATTGCATTCTTATTTTATTGTAGTAAATTATAAGTTATAACTTTTTCTTGATATTCAGTGAAAACTTTTAATTATATTTTGTCTTGTCAAATGTACATATTTTTCTTTACTCTATAAAGTATTTGGCATCATTTTTTGCTTGCAATTGATTCGCGATAGGAAGTGAAAATTTGTTTAAGTGTAAATACATTTTTGCACTGAGAGTAAATATATAAATTTTTGCTTATCAATTATAATTTTGCAATTGATTGCACTGTAAAAGAACTCATGTATACTTCTTCTCTGGTTCCACTTTGATTCATTCAGACCATGGCTTTCCTGGCTCAGTTCACAATAGATGATCTAAAAGCTCTAGCAATGGATCTTGGAATCGAAGTGAGAAGCGATATGACGTTCTTAAGAATAAAAGACCTCATCACTAAAAGTACATCATATGATGCTAATTTCTGTAAAACTCGTCTTGCTTTTATACAAAAGAAAGCAGAAGAGGAAAATGCTGTCGAAACTCAACGCGTCGAAAGGGAACGTGTTTTTGAGTTAGAAAAATTGAAAATTCAGCTTGAAATGCAAACAATTTCTCAAAAGGAGACAGTTCAAGAAACTGATCAGCATAGAATGGATATTGCAAAAGTTGTCCCAAGATTTAACCCAAAAGAAAATGAAATAGGGCTCTATTTGACAATATTTGAACGTCAATTAAGATTCTTAAGCATTCCAGAATCAAAATGGATTCCTTATTTGATAAGCTCATTGCCTATTGAAATAGCACAGCTTATTGCGAGAGAAGACGAGGAAGATTCACAAAATTACCGTAAAGTTAAAGAAATGCTTCTTAAACGATACCGATTAACTGCGGATCGTTTCCGACAGTTATTTTCTCAACATAAGAAGAGCCCAGATACAACTTGGAGAGATTTCTACATTGAAATATCAACATATTTTGAGGGTTGGATCACAGAACTTAACATTAAAGACTTTGAACAGCTTAAAAGTCTAATCATTAGCGACCAAATTAAGAAAAAAGCCCCACCTGATCTTAAGGAACATTTTCTTGATTCATGGGCAAATTGGAATCAGCCTTTAGAACTAGCAGAGAAATTGGATTCCTATGAAAATAACCGCCAGGGTTCTAAGAAACAGTCAACTTCACATAACAAACCAAATTTTAGAAGTGACTTCGCAGTGACAGAGAGAAGGTCTAAGTTCCCTACCATATCAAGAGAAGACAAACAGGAAAAGACAGCGAGAAATGTATTCTCCAGGAAGACAAACTCTATCCCTGAAAGAAGAGCTGTCCAATGTTATGGATGTGGGACACCGGGTTATATACAATCTAAGTGTCCTACCTGCTCAGCTTCTAAAAGTGAAGATAAAGCGTCTGTAAACAGAATAGATTTATTTACTCTTGAATCTGTAATATCGCCTAAGAGTTTGATTGTTCTCAAAATTTGTGGAGTGGAATCTGCTGTATGTGCCGATACTGGTGCATCTCACTCTATTGCTGGAGAAAAGTTGTTCCATATGCTACAAAGCAAAAACGTAAAATTTGAATCCAAGACGTTTTCTTTGACACTCGCTGATGGAACACAGAGAAACGTAGCTGCCTTGACTGCGATTGTAAATCTTGAGGTCGAAGGTAAGGTGATACCGACAGAATTAATTGTTTTACCGGAAGCAAAGGGAAACAGAACACTCCTAGGGACAGATTTTCTCCAGTCTGCTGGAATTGTTCTTGATGTTCCCAATGGTAAATGGCATTTCTGTGAAAAACCTCAGATCCAGTATTCTTTTTACAAGGTACCTCCCAACAATGAAAATTGCTTTGTTGCCGAATCAAAAGAAAAGATTCCTGAAATGTCCAGTCCCAGTCAAGCTCCTAAAACATCGTCTAAAATAAATCTTCGAAGTGACGAGGGTAGGCATATAACAAAAAAAAGAACGTGACCAGTTAAACAGCGTACTACAAGAGTACAAGAGTTGCTTCGAACCAGGGGGAGAACCAACGCCGTTTTGTGAACACCGTATAAATACTGGAAATAATCCACCGGTTGCAGAACCACCTTATCGCATGAATCCTGCGAAAAAGGAATTGCTAAAAAAAGAATTGGACACTCTCTTGTCTGACGGTATAATTGAAGAATGTGAATCCCCGTATGCCAGCCCTGTCGTACTGGTTTCTAAACCTAATGGTAGTATGAGACTTTGTGTGGACTTTCGCAAACTTAACGCTATTACTGTTGCAGACACGTATCCCCTACCACGCATGGACTATTTGCTCACAGAAGCTAAGTCAACCACTTATATGTCAACTATGGATCTCAAATCGGGATATCATCAAATAAAAGTGCATGAAGCTGATCAAGACAAAACAGCTTTCATTTGCCCATTTGGAACGTACAAATATTTGCGCATGCCTTTTGGTCTACGAAATGCACCTGCAACATTTCAACGCCTGATCGACAAATTTATAACAGGTCTAGAGAATGTTTTTGCTCTATCTTATTAAGATGACATTATTATTTTATCAGAGACTTTTGATAAACATCTGAGCGACTTACGAGCTGCTCTTGAAAGACTTTCTTTGTTTAAACTACATGCGAACAGAGAAAAATGCCATTTCGCTTGTGATCGCGTAAAATATTTAGGTCACTGGATAACATCAAATGGAATAGAAGTTGATCAGGAGAAAGTATCCGCTATTCAAAAAATTCCTGTTCCAACTAATGTGAAAGAAGTCCAGTCCTTCTTGCAAACTTGCTCATGGTTTAGAAGATATGTTCCAAACTTCGCAAATATTGCAAGGCCTCTTAGCAATCTTACTAAAAAGAGTGTACAATGGATTTGGGGTCCCGAACAACAAGAAGCATTTGAAACCTTGAAGAAAAGATTAATGACACCTCCCGTGTTAAAACAACCAGATGGATCAAAGCCATTTCGTATCCGAACAGATGCTAGCAGTTATGCTCTTGGAGCTGTCCTTACCCAAGGAGAAGGTCCAGAGGAGCATGTTATTGAATATACCAGTCGCCTTCTTATTCCAGCGGAGCAGAATTATTCAACTACAGAAAGAGAAGCACTAGCAGTAGTTTGGGCTCTTGAGAAATTTCGTGGTTATGTCGAAAACCAAGAAATTATAATAGCAGCTGACCACCAGCCTTTGAAATGGCTTATGAGCATCAAGTCACCATCAGGTCGTTTGGCAAGATGGGCACTTCAGATCCAATATTTTAATCCCAAAATCGAATATACGCCTGGTAAGTAAAATGTTCTTGCAGAGATGCTGTCTAGGCCTACTAATTTAAATGAAGTTGTCTCTTGTGACGTATTTGCAGTATCAGCTGATTTCCCAGTAAGAGGGCCAAGAGACATTCGAGAAGAACAGTTGAAAGACAAAGAATTAAAGAAGATAATTGACAGTTTTGAAAATAGTTCAAAAGATGAGAATTTTGCTAACTGGACAAGCCGAGGATTTTTAATGAACCAAGGTATTCTGTATCGCTATTCACCCGAAGTAGAAACAGAAGAAGCACAACTCGTAGTTCCTGTTCAGGAAAGAGAGAGAGTTTTGCAAGAGTACCATGATGCTCCAACAGCTGGACACTATGGGGTAGAAGGGACTTACAATAAAGTCGCCTGCCGATACTATTTTCCAGGAATGCGGAAATATATTGCGGAATATGTTAGAAATTGTCCGGACTGCAATCGTTATAAACCGAGTAATCAAAAGCCAACCGGTCTTCTGAGAACTCCAGTATATGCACAGAGATTTGAAACTCTCGCTATTGATTTGTTTGGTCCTCTTCCTGAGACCTCAACTGGTAAGAAGTGGATTTTTCTCGTAGAAGATACCAGTACAAAATGGGTGGAGTTGTTTGCTCTTAAAGAAGCAACATCAGTAAGCTGCGCAAAAACTTTAGTCGAAGAAGTATTCTTAAGATTTGGACTTCCACGTAGACTTATCAGTGATAATGGTTCACAATTTGTCAGTGCTGTAATGAAACAAACTTGCAATTTTCTTGGCATCAAGAAAGACCTTATTCCTCTGTATCATCCCCAATCCAACCCATCCGAACGTAAAAATAGAGATCTCAAACCCCGACTTGCCATACTAGTCAGAGATGAACACGACACTTGGGATGAAAAACTACCAATGATTTGCTTCGCACTAAACACTGCCAAATGTGAAACAACCGATCACACAGCAGCTTATTTGCAATTTGGTAGAGAATTAAGAACAACAGATGATGTCACACACGACTTAAGAGCCCTGATTGACAATGATAATTTCGTAGCTGAGTTAACCCCATATCTCAAACGGTTTGCTCGTTTAACTGCAGAGATTAAAGATCACGTCGAGCAAAAGCAAGACAAGCGTAAAGCTTATTACGATCGTCGACGACGACAAGTTTTCCACATGCCAGGTGATCTAGTATGGGTGACATTGCATCCTGCTAGCAAGTCACAAAATAAGAAAAGTCGCAAATTTATGCCCAAGCGGGAAGGACCTTATTTAGTGGTTACTAATCGTTCACCTACTACATATGACATTGCTGACCCAGCAAAGCCAAATGAAGTCCTTGGGACTTACCGAAGCTCAGCCTTACGAGCTATGAACTTCCAGTTGCTAGAGGCAGTGGAACTGTAGTACCCCTCCGGAGACGTGGCAGACCAAAGAAGTTATGTGCTGACTCTTCGCCGAGACGTCGTGCGAGCCAGATGGGGAGTCTGTAATAGGACAACTTTTCCAGCTCGCCCCCTAGTGGCCACTTCCCAAAACTTCAGTCTGTGTTCTGGAGTCATGGAGTAAACATGATGTTTTCCCCCGATTATTATATTTTTAACTAATTGTTTGTATTAATCGTATGTCAGTGTATTGTAATTTGTGTGTTATGTCCTTTAATGTTTATTAAAAAGATTTAAGTAAATTTAGCTTCTTTCTTTAAGAGTTCTGTTTTTCCCTAGCAGGAATAGTGTTTGGCGCCCAATGGTAACTAGTCTTGTTTACGGCTACAATTTTTAATATTATTCCAGTTGGAATCATATGCTTTGCTCTAATCATCCTTAAATTAGCCATTGAAGCACAAATACTCTTTGTATATTATTGATAAAAATAAAAACTCAACTGTAATTGACTTTTTATATATGTTTCACTTCTTAAATCCTGCCTAAATGATGGATTTTCAATTCTTCTTTTAATTATAAAACGAAAAAATTGAAGTATGAAAGTAAATAAGAAGTTTTTTTTTCTGAAATAAATCGAAAATGAATTTCAATCTTCAAATTTTGGCATTGATTAAATAATTAATTATAAGCATTATTTATAATAACAATAGTTTTACATGATTATTTAAATTTCTATTGAAATTAATAGTTATATTATTAATAATTTAATTGAATAGCCTAAAAAACAAGTTTTTTTTTCGGATGATAATAATTAAGGAATTTAAGAAATCACATGTCAAAATTAAGAAATCAAGAAATCACGTGTCTTCTGCTTATAATTCATTTATTAATAAATTCAGGTAAACATGATATTCCTTTTTTCAGTATTACAATTAAAAACAATAAGATGCTCTTTAAAGTACAGGCGAAAATTTCATATCATATTTTTTAATCGAATATTTAGCAATTTATCTGATTTTGTAAATTACCAAAACTTTACATTCATTTCAAATTTTATCTCAAATTTAGCGAAATGCATTCGTTTTCTCTTCGATAAAACTATAGTCTTGAAGATCTATTCTTTGGAGTAAAGTTCAAAATATGTTGCCTTCACCATTCTAAAAATAACTTGCGTGTATATATTTATTTCAATTAATTTGATTATAAAAAAGGAGTAACTTATTTTAATTTAATATCGTGATTTAAGTTTGTAGGAGGTGAATAATACTGAAACTATATGATCTCATGCATTGCCTTAAGAAGTTTTGCCCTTCAAAGAAAAGAAAGATTGAATTAGAAAGAGAATAAAATAGAAAATTACACCCCCGGCAAAAATATCAGCAATAACTGATATATTAATTAAAGGAGCATTTGTAGAATAATAATAAAATATTTTTTTTTTAAATTTTGAACAGTTGATTTTAAGTTTCAAAATTTTAAAACCTTGAGATTTTTTAGGAATTTGACAAAGTAATTTGAACAGTATTAAAAGGATTTTCTTTTGATGTTAATTTGTTTTCCGAAATGGAATTATTTTGAAAGTGTAAATTGTTTTCAGTAAAATTGTTTTTATTTCTTGTTATCTGCAACTCTAAGAATTGGTTTCCATCAGCTTCCGTTATAAAAAATAAATGCATCAAGTTACAGTTTTCTTTTATTTAGAATTGTTATTCTTAGTAGAAAGACAGGATATAACAATGAATTGTGTCACAAGAAGAATTGTAAACAGGATTTTGAAATTCAGGGTTTAAAATTAAGTGATATATGAAAACACTCCGAGCTAAACATTCCAAATAGTATTTCACATATTTGATTACGTTTTAAAGAAGAAAGTTTCGTCGCACATTTATTAAATGTTTATCCTAAAGACATCTGGTAGCATTATCTTTTTCCCCATAATCTATTAAAAAGTCGAAACTGAATTTTACTGATAGCATTGGATTTATCTAAACTGAAAGAAACAATAAACCTCTAAAATTATTTTAGAATATTAGGAGTTCTGAATTGAAAATCATGTATTAAAAATATTTGCTTCTCATCCATTTAAAGTGAAGTAGAAATATTCTTCAAAATGAGTAAATTTGATCGAATAAATATAATATATACTAAATCGTATTAAGTTATGTTTTTCTTTCTTATTGAAATAACTGAGAATTAATTTAAGTATGCCTGACACGTTTAGATATGTTTTGTCATACATTAAAATATGCAGTTGCACGCTCTTATTGATTCTGGCGGAATGTTTGAGGGATTTTAATGCAATCTTTAACCGCTTCCAGTGCACATTTTTTTTGAAAAATTTGCAAAAAAATCATCACATTTTCTTAATTTATTATTAAATACTAGGAACCGAAACAAAACAAAATAAGTTTTAAGTTGAATTTTTAATTTTTTGTAGGTGTAAAAGCATTTAGTTTTAGTATTAATATACTATCCCGAGTTATCTTGACAAATGAAAAAAAGTTAAATATTAGTCTTAGTATGATAGTTTTTGAAACAAGGGACAACACAAAGTAACTAGATACAAGTGATATTCTGTACACTGGTATCTAGTCGACCAATTCATTATTAAAATATTTATAGAAATTCTGAAACATTATGCATATCAATATTGAAATTCATACCTGCGTTGGCAGTAAAAGTAAAACGAGCAGGGGCAGGTGGCAACTTCGTTTTTTAAGTTGCACACATATGATGAGCTGCCGGAAAATCGTCCGACTGCGAACCACTTAAACTATCGTCTTCACCAAGGCTACATGCAGAAGAACCACTACCCCTAATTTCAACGTCCACCTTTCATAGTCACTATCTGAAAATTCATAGCTCTCGCTATCTTGCATCATTGCCCTTATTTTACTTACTTTCAACGCAGACATCCTTCTTTATACATTACTAATCGGCAAGTTGAAGTATACTATACAATTGTTAAATCACGTGACCAGCCCTACCAAAAGAGCCACGAAGGCAACAAAACTCGGCTAGCTGCCAACCGAAGTTGAATATTTCCATTCATTAATTCCAAGTCGAATAAAACAGTGGTAAACTGATTAGTTCTTCTTCGACCGTGTGTTCTCGGGATAATAATTAACTGCAATATGTACGAACCCGTGATAATACGGAATAATCAGGAAGCGGTTATTTGACTATAAATTAAGTTTATTTTTTAATTTTATTATTTTTTTCAAATTTTTTGATTGTTTTCAATTGAATATATTCGAAAAACATTAAAGTTTACATTATTCTTTACAATTTTGTCACATTTTCCAAGATAGATTTTTATAACTTGCATTCCTGACATTCTTGATGGATATATTATAGTAACTGAAAGTACTAATTTTATACTTGAAACTAATGAGTGAAGAATTAGCGAAGAAGTAAGAAACTCATTTACTTGGAACTAATTAAAATTAATCAATATAAAATTTGCTGATTTTATATCGTCTAGAATTTAACTGGATATCTAAGCCTCATTCATTCATAAATTATGAAAAATGAGAAACATATATTAGATTTGTTTAAATAATTAATTAGTAATAGTTAAATAAATTAATTAGTAATATGAACAGAAATAATTAATTAGTAATATGAACTTTTGAAGCCCATTTTAGCTGCATATATACATGCACTTAATTATTGTCATAAATATTTCATTTATAGACAACTTGCAATATATAAGTTTTAATAGGGCTAATAGATAGTCTAATGAAATTGGTATGTATAAGGTAAAATTAAAATTGGAAATCTTTCCGAATTTTTTTGAAAAAAAAATCATAGAACGCCCGCACGAACACACACACACACTCATTCATACATTGAGTAGGAATTTATTATACTGAAAAAGATGGTAAAGATATATTTTTCTTGTAAATAAATGCGAGTAAATATTATATTTCTTATTATATTTGATAAAACTACTCATCATCACCTTCCAAAAAATTGAGTAACATTTAAAATGAATGCAAAATTATAGTTAAATCTTTTAAATAGTTTTTTTCAAATAAATTTAAATCAATTTACATTTATTTGATATTTTTTTATTAAAATTAATTTTAAATTTTGATAGCGTAATAATGCAAAATTTTAAAGAATGGAATGAATCAAATACCTATTCTTCACATTTTTTGAAATCTAAATTAGAGCACTCACCTTTAAAATCAATCGTACAATGTACACTAGGGGAATAAAATCTTCGTAGCTAGGTTTTAAGTTTAAGGTTTAGTTTTCGGTTTAAGTTTTAAGTTTAAGGTTTAGTTTTAGGTTAACTTTTAGGTTTAAGCTAGGGTTAAGTTTTAAGTTTTAAGTAACTGAAAAATTCTTTTTAGACTAACACTGCATATGTTGTTTGGTGTCACTTTTATTTTAAAGGATAGAGCGTAATTAAATGCTCTGCTATTCAACTTTGAATTCTTTTTGCACTTTCAGAAGCGTGTAAATCAACAACTGCAATTCTCCAGGTTATACTGAATACAATTCTACTCCATTTCCATTCTATTCATTGTAGAATGTGGAAATGGAGTAGAATGTATGAAACTAATAAGAGATAACAACTAAGAACAACTAAGAAGAATTGGAAATGAAGTATGTTGAATGCATTAAGCAGAATCTGAATTCAAAGCCATTCACTTTAGATTATGAGCCTTACTATTTCGAGATGTTAATTAAATTTAACAGAGTTAACTGGCAAAAATACCATAATGGGTACTTTATCTTGTCAAAAACCCAGTCAATCCAAAATTCTTTTTTTTAATTGTGAGAACTTTTAAATTGTCCTATAAATACAAGAATCTACAAAAATTTCTCCATAATGTAATTAGTGTTTAGGTCTTCTTCCGTGTTTCTAACCATAATCTAGAATAAGATGACGAATAACAACACAATTATTTCAATCCGAATTGATAACCGTTAAGGAAACAATGCTATCATTATCAGTTTTTATTTATAAAATATATTTGTTGTTATACTTAAAAGGTCATGTTCTTGTATTGTATTCTTATTATAAAAATTTCTTTATCTCCAACATGATGAATCGGGACTGATTTTATAATGAATTCATTATTAAAACCATTTATATTATTCTTAAGTTCCCAATGAAGATAACAATACATGTTATAATCGGAGGCCATCAAGAATTAAATTCAGAATTGATAGAATGTTTCTTTAGTTACCAAATTAAAATAAAAATAGCAGTTGATAAACAAAGCAGGTATTGTTTAGTACGTTATGCAGGTATTGTAAAAACATCACAATTTTTAGAGCCCTTAGTTTCTTTTAATAAATACAATAAAACGAGACAAATAAAGAATATCTCAGATATTCTATAAAACTTAAACTTTTATTATTTAAGAGCTATTATGAAAATGTGTAATATTTATTTAAAGATATCCAAAAATGAATTAATCGGTAAAATCCAATGTCTGACTGGATAAAATAAGAAAGCAAAATCAAAAGCTCGGCTGGTTTTTAGTACAATTCGTTCACTATACACGAAATATTCTAAATTAAATTAAAAATGCAGAAATTTTATTTACATAAAAGTGCACTGGTGTTTTATTAAAAATATGAGATTAATTCAGCAGCTGAAGAAATAGGAATTTAATGACCAGATTGTCCTATTGAACTCATAGATAAATCATAAATAGCTTCAAAGGAATTCAGATGCTTTTCTCCTTTAATATTTTTGAAATGAAGTCTTTGAAATCAAAGTAAATATTTTTGAAATACTTTGAAGCAAAGCAGGGAGAGAAAAGAAATTAGAATAATAAAATATCTTTAATATTCTCAAGAATTAATTTTGCAGATAACCAAAAATTTATTAAAAACAAATCATGTTAATGTTTATTCAAAATCATGAGATTTTTCTATTTTCTTGTATGCAATCACATTTTGAAATTAGTAGTAATAAATTATTTTTTCTAGTTAATTTTAAAAAAATACTCAATATAATTTTTTTTATTATTTTAATGGTGTGAGATTTTAAAATTTTTCATATTCTTCTACATCATGAAATATTTTAAAACATTCAGTCAGTATGTTTCTTAATTTGTATTTATTAAGTAGTTTCATATAATAAACGAAAAATATTAAAAAGTTGCTTGTTTAGTAGGCTGGGGAATTTATTTTCTACTCTTCAATATGGAGGATCAATATCACTTTATCGATGTACAAATAGGAAATACCATAGAGAAATGTATGAAAGTCTGTAAAAGATTGTATAAAAAGATAAAATAGATTACAAACTTCAATATAGTATATGAGGAGCTAATATATATAATAGATTAGAAAATGAGGGGATAAAATATATTGTTTCTTAATAATAAAAAAAATTAATGTGATGATTTTTACATTAGCTTTTTTTTGAGAGTTTTTTTTTCGAAAACTTTCAATAGCTAAAATTTTGATTAAATAGTCACAAAGCAAATAACAAAGCATAATATAAACTTATTAATTTTCAATTTGTTTGTTGTATATAAAACTAACATTTAATCAAAATTAAAGATTTAAGCATAATATCATACTTTTAGAATTGCTCAATTGTATCTATTAAAAGAAAAATATAAAAAATCATGAATTATATTTACTTAATCATCTAATTATAAAATGTTCCCTTTATTTAATTAGTTCAATATCAAATTTCTGGATTCAATTATATTAAGAGCAATTTTTATTGCATAATTATTTTAAGTAAGTTCATCATTCACTTGGATATATTTAAAGCAGTGCAAGTAAATGCGTTTGCTATAATAAAGACCCAACTTTATCATCATGGCTAATCCTCCTTTTGATTACAGAAGAATTACAGAAGAAGAAGGGATTGCCACTCTGATATATTTAATAATGCCGTCTTTTATAGTTTATTGTTATTAAAATGAACCACAAAAATTGGAGATCATTATGCTTTGTTAGAAATATAGTTACTAACAGAATTGAAAGTGTAAAAGAGGAAAAAATATATTAAATGTCTTTAGTTTATTATTTCATTTATGGT
>JAOUZG010031916.1:4861250-4874633 GCA_026289955.1 Argiope argentata | reverse complement strand
TAAATGTAATTCATATATATATATATATATATATGAATTACATTTAATGATGTTTATACAGTAGTAAAACACAACTTCTTATAGACATTATTTAATTGTTGTCTTCGTCTACCCTATGATATAAATTTCATTGAAAATTATTAAATAGACATCATTAAGAAGAAAAATTAATAAAAAAATAAAAGTGCCACATATGTTCTTCTATGAAATCTGTCCATAAATTTTCAGGATATACAAAATAAATGGAAACTGTATTTCTATCAACTTACTTTTTTCTGCTAAAACAAAAGTGTTAGATGCAAAATTTAAAAATGGGAAAAAAGTATTATACAGTTGTGTAGAATTTCAGATAACTAGTGATTTTTTTCACCGGCTAAGGTTTAGCAATTTCTTTTAAAATTAAATTTACGACCGAGCAATAAATACTCTCACTTGTCGTAAAGAAGTTTTATAAAGTCGTAAAACTAAGGTCTTCGAACTTTTCTTATTAAGTGTTGAGAAATAAAAGGAATTTTTTACTTTTTTTCTGAAAAAAAAAAAGGAATCACTAAGTTTTTGATAAAAAACGCGATTACGCACAGAAAGAATCTAAAAGAAGCCCACTCTAAATAAATAAAATAATTATATTTTGCATTAAAAATTCAAGAAAACAAATGAAAAGACAGACTGTAGCCAGTACGTTATATTATAATAAAGTAACACTTAATATGTTTCTTATTTATGTGTTAAATATTTCAAAGCGTATTTATGCAGAAAATTTTGATTCATTGCTTTTGTTTGATTCTTAATTAAAATAATGATTAGGTTAATAACTGCAGTTAGTATTAGATTAATTTCATTTCCATGATGTTAAATGTTTTAATAAAATATATATTTTTATAAAATGCATTGACTTCGATGTAAAATTAATTGCCAAAACCGTAAGAAAACTTTTCTCTTAGAACTAGTGCTTTTTTTATCACTTTCCCTTCATAAAATGGGTATTTATTCAAATCAGATTGCACCAGCATACTTATATTTAAAATGTGTCTATATGCAGAATTATTGTTATTATCATTACTATTTTAATAAACAAAGACAAAAAGAAGTGTCTGATTTTGAAAGTTCCTAAAAGTAGAATAATCAACAAAGAAAAATTTAAATAAAAATTTTTCAGGAAACTCTCAAGTAGTATTTAAAAATATTAATATCCTTGAATAGTTTACTAAGTAAAGTGGTTTAAGGTGTCATCATTCATACTTCCTTAAACTAGTTTAGGCATTGATTAAATATGTACATTATTTATAAAGTTTTAAGTGACTTTACTAATTTTAATACGTTACTAATATTTCAATTATGGAGATTACATTCATAATAAATTGCTTTCAATACTAAACAGTTCTGCTTTGATGAGTATTAAGTTTTTTTATTTAAGTCTTTAACAATCTTTGAAAATCTTAGTTACTACACAATTGTTTTCATTTTGCACAAATGTGTATTTATACCATGCTCTTTATTTGGCAAAAAATATTCTTTTACCTTTTCTTTCGAATTGCAATTATACCAGAGAAAAATAATAATAATATATGCATTTAAAGTTTATATTTTCTGAAGCAACAAGAACCTTCAATTGATGCGGATACAATTTTCTATATTATTATATTCTTAATTTATTTTCGTTTTGAAAAACGATTGCCAAAATAAACTACTTGACGCCTTCAGAATGTTATTTAGTATTATATAGAAATGTTCTGTAATTAATAATCAGCATATATCAGCATTTGTACTCATAATTGCAAGTTATTAGAAGCTATGTGATCGAAATAAAGATTAGCCCTTTTTAACTCACGAACATAATTAATAATCAGTTTAAATCAGCAGATTTAAATAAGTTGAATTTCTAATATTATGTTTGATTTATTTTTTTGCAAATTCCTTGCCCCCCCCCCCAAAAAAAAACTGTATTTTTTATATTGCTTTGATTTCAGTTGTGTCTTATGACACTTGTCATGGGCAAACTTTCTCAGGGAGTCAGCGATTTAAGCCTTACCAATGTCTCTTGTTTTGTAATAGGGCCGACTAAAGCCAAGAGTATAACTTTTGCTACTCACTCATTATATTCGCTTGCATAGTACCTTTTTACTAGGGGCACATTTGCCTACTTTGTCCATAGAACACAGAAGAACAACCCCGATAATACCGGGACTCGAACTCGCGACGGCCAACTTTCGGGGAAGATGTGCTACTCCAGGGCCAGGACCCTGGCGCTTTGATTTCTAACTGAGCAAATTGAACCATTTAAATATGAAACTCTTGAAATTAGTGTCTAAATGCAATAGATGATTCATTATTTGAAATATTACAATCTTTATACAATACAAAATAAAATATGTTTATATTACATAAGAAAGAAATTTCGAATTGAATGTTTTTAATGCACAAATTTGCTTATTTTTAACAATTTTAATACTTCGCCGTTTATATATCAACTTTAAAAATGTCTAGAAATTGAATTTTTGCTAAATTTGTGTTAAAGCTATGATATTTTAATTGAAAAAATTCTTATTAAAGCTTAAAAAATAATTTTGGCATTCTTGTTCAATCATAGATAGCTTTAACCCATTTAAACGCTTTTCATATTCAAATATTTGTTATTATTAATAGTAGATGAAATCTGCTGATTAAGAAAAAGGAATGGGAAAATATATTGAATTATCATAGATATTTAATTCTGATGATTTCATTTAACTCTCTTACGGAAGATAACACTTTTAGTATTGCTAATAATAATTTATTGCAGAAGAAAAATAACTTTTGTAAACTATTGAAAGGTATCACCTTCTTAAAAGCAAACCTTTATATATTTGTATACACAGGATTATAAAAATGTATGTATTTCTAAAAAAATAGAGAGTTAAGAAATTATTAAAATTTAATTAATAAAGTGCTTTGAAATTCATTTCTATTTATAACTACCCATCTTTATAACTACTCATTTAATGAGTTTTTTTTACTAGGAATACTGCGTGTATTAACTTTCAATTAAACTCCCTTTTCATAATTCAATGTATATGATTTCTACACAAAATTATTTTCTCAAGCTTCCGATTTCAAAAAACATTAAACCTTTGCCACAAGTCTTATCTTGCAGCCATTTTCATTATTTATACAAACAATCTAAATTTAAAAAAATCCAAATACTATTACTGAAGGCAATTTAAAAAGCATCTGAAATAAATATTCAGCTATCTATGAAAGCAGTTCGATATATAAAAAATTAAACCTTCCTTATCTTTTAAATTATATTCCCCTATTTTATTAAGAATTCCAAATATAATCTTAAAATTAAGGAATATTTTAATGTTTGTAACTGGAAACAGCAGATTCTACTGCGTTTTAAATATTGCTTAATTCAGTTTTCTCTAGTAGATTAAAACAAATAGAGAGAATTCATCATACAAATATTTGCTATTGTTAATACTACATGATTTTCTAAACCTATATCATGTATTTCATATTTGTTGAATGTAACTTATAATATTTTTTTTTATTCAAGTCAACATTTCATAAAAAGAAGCTGGCTCTGTTTGGTTTTGCTACTATCAGGACAAAATAATATTTTTAAATCAACAGAGGCTCTACTATATAGTGAGCAAATCCTATTTCCTTTTTATTCTCCTCCTTTCTTTATCTGAAAAAATAAACAGTATTTCTTATCATTGACAGTGTTGTCTCTGAACGATCTGTATCCTGATCTTCAAGTCTCATGAGATATTTTTATATTCTCTCATCTTTAACTTCGGTGCCATTTAAAATTTCTGTCTTTCTTTCCTGTTCAAGCAGATAGACTTTGTTAAAAAAAGCTTTTATATGAAAAACCGTTGATGTTGAGAACTAAATTATTAGTGATTTTTGAACCCATTCAAAAATTGTTTAGAAATGCTTTTTTTTAATTAATTTTTTCCCTTTTTTAAAAATAAAATTTAATTTTTCCTTTAATTTTTTCATTAAAAATTAATTTTTCCCTTTAAATACTTTTGTAAACGATTATTTTTTGAGTCATAGTGTGATTCGGCTATTAGAGAAAATAACTTATCTAAACTATATAACTTACCAGTTGTTGTAATTTTAGGTGAATTAAAATTTCAGAAAAATAATAGTAGGATAGCATACCTGACCAAAGAAATACAAAAAGAAAAAAATTATAATTCCATGCATTCTTATCAGTTTCAAAACACGAATTTAATATTGATGAAGAAGGTGGACAATAGAATGTAATTTCAAATTATTTAATTTCAACGGGGCATATTTTAAGTAAATCAAATATACGAATTTCTAGAACACTCCTGAAATTCAATCGAGGTGAATTCATATTATGCAATTTCTTTTGAAAAATTAGAAATATTTTTCATAATCTTTTGCAATAAGAATTGCAATTAAATTCTTGTAATTTATGCCTGAATATAAAATAATAATCTTCTTTAAAATCTGGTTACAATCATGAATAAGACGATTGCAATCATCTTTGTATATATCTATAATCACTAAAGGGTTACACCTTACTATTGAGGAGAAGTTTCTAGCATGGTGGTTGATTCTAGCTACTCTGTTGCTTACATAAAAATATGTGGTGGTGGGGGCTGATTCCTCCCATTAATGATAGTACATACTACTCAATGGAAGTTTTGTACAATGGTGAATGATGTAACTTAGGACTCAATCACTGTTCCAGCTAATGCTGTTGTTGCAACGGTCTGATCAGGTTTTTCTGAGTGCCTTCTGGTTAAAGTTAGAGACTACTCATCTATAATATTTGCGGAAGAAAGAGCCCTTATATTTTTTATTCGTTTAAAAGGGTTTCATAAAGAAAGATATTATGGTAAATACTGCGAGGGAAGAAATCTAAATTATGTCACTAATTTTCGTATTAAAATTGGAAATTTGTTCAGAAAGATTTTAAAAATTAGCGGAAAATGTATGATTGGTTAGAGGTTTCTTAAATAAAGCCATTTTTAAATTATTAAATAAGTTTTATTATTGTTATTTTTTTTCTTTCAAATTAGAAATTTTTTGGTGAAAACATTAAATTCGAATAATAAATGAATCTTTCAAAATAAGTGGACAAACTTCGAAAATGTTATTTGCGTATTTAATATCCTTTTATATTCATCACGATTTCATGAATCATTAATTTTTCTTTTGTATATATATACATAAATTTAATTTATAAAATTTTTTTATTAAAACACTTCTGAAAAAATAGAAAATCTAATTAATCCTTTAAAGGAATGAAATGGTAAAGAATTTTAAATTCTGAATTCATTATTATGTTTTGATTTTCATAATAACAAAGTGGGTGACTCTGTAAAATATTGAGTAGAAAATATTTATTATTTTGATGATTTTTTAATGCTGCATGTTATATTATTTTGATATCATTTCTTTTGATTTTGTTTTCCTAATAGTGTTTTCTAAAATATAATTTTGCTGCTTAGTTTTTGTTTTTCTAAGTAATAGTTAAAATAGTAGGGAAAAATACCTGCAGCCGGGTATGTAGAAACCTGTACCCCATTTTCTTTCTAATAAATTCATGCGGCTCTGTTGCATTTTAAAAACCATCAATAATAATGAGCTCTTTATAGTCGAGGATGGATTTTATATTAAAATAATTTCGTAAATAATGCATCGTATTTGAATCATTTTCCTATGGAATGAATACAAGAAAATCATATTTGCGCGATAATTGAATAAATATTTTTTAAAGATTAAATGTCTTAAAATTAATCTCTTTTTAAATAATTAAATTATCTTGAAAATATGTTTCTACAATTATTAATATTTTAAAATTTAAGTGAAGATGAAAATTTGAATAAAGAATAATGAATATGTAAATTTGAAAAAAGTCATGAAATTTTAAAAAAACCCTTATTTAGGGGCGGTTAATAGGAAAATGCAAATGACAAAAAAATGAGAATTATAGATACGGGAATTAGAAACAATACAAATAATCTATGAATAGAAGTATTTTTTTTCTCTTTAGTAATTTCTAATTTAATTTGCGTCCTCTATAAGGCAAGTATTTGCTAACATATTTTCATCAAAATACTATAATTGGAATTGTCCTAATTGAACGAATTTATTCAACTAGGCAAACTGGTGAACTAAGTTGATAAACTTTGCTAAGTTTTTGCTATTCCGATTATTTTAAAACATTTTATTTATCTTTTCATTGAATCTTTCTCTCAGTTCTGATTTCAATACAAATTTTAGGGAGTTCGTGAAAAATTATTAAGTCTTAGAGAATTTATGTGAGTAATAATTTTAATGCGTATTATGTTATATCCTTGTTGCATCTAAGAAAACATTGTATATTTGAAAATGTATTTGTGTTCACTGAACGTTATGGTAAAGTAAATAAAAGAATAAAATATTTGCTTATTATTCTTTAAAAGTTGTAAAAATGATAAACTGCAATAGAGTAAAACTTTTATATGAAGACGTGGTTGCTGTTGTCCTTTATGACACTTTACAAGCCTTCTGAAAGATCCGTCAGTGATTTAAGCCAAGTGAACGTCTCTTGTTAGCTAATTAGGCCCAAGAGTGCAATTTAGTTAATACATGTATCGCATTCACACACCACACAATTTTATCAAAGAAGAACATTCACACTAGAACTAGGTCTTGAATCCGGGACTCCCGGATCACGCCTATACCAGTGTGCCGGCTTTACATGCAAATAAAGCTGATATACCAAAATATTTTTATTGAAAAAAAGGGCAAGTAGTTTGGAGACGATGCATTATTTTTATATTTATTATTTGTTAGTCTAAATTTAGGGGAATATAAGATTTAAAGGATTTTAAAATAGTGATTGATTAATTATATTAGTTTTGTTTTCAATTGAATTGATTTTAATACAAAAAAAAAACGAATTTTGTCTTTTTTTTGAAAAAAAAATTACTTCAGCATTTAGATGGATTCCCCAGGGGGCACCTCGTAATTTAAAATGAGATGCTTTTGGCATGGTTGTTGAATCTCTCAACCTTTTGTGGGTACAATAATAGGTGGACTCCTTTTACCTACGAGGTTGGTTGTACCTTGGCCGGTGATGGCCATTAGGACTCGATGACAATTACTGCCAGTATTGCTGTTGCCGTGGTCCGGTCATTGAGTTTTACGATTAATCCGTGCACCTTCGTGGCGGATTGGAGCGTCTGTTCATGACTTACCATTTAGATGGTGTTAAATTTGTAATATTTCATCAATTAACTGTGCTATTTCCGTAAATAAAAGGGTAATTATATTATTTAAATACAGATTTTTTATAATTATTGCTAACTTTATTAATATTATTTTATAACAATCTATCAATAAGCCTTTCCAAATATATATATTTAGAAACTTTATATGAATAAATTTTAAATATCAGCTTACACATTAAAAATCATTTTTAAAAGTTAAACTTATGCATTATTGCATAATTTTTTTTTAAAAAAAGCTTCAATTTTTCATCATCTTCACAGGAATTGAAATCTTGTGCTTTATAAAGACAATTTAATTTTTAAAATTGAAGTTCAGCTGCCAAATGTCACTAAAAACAAATTATTTGCCTGTTAGTTATCCAAATTTTTCTCTTTTTTAACATGATTGGGGACTTTTTCCTTTAGAGATACTCCCTTTTATGTTCAAATTGGGACTTTTGTCGGCATATTTTTTACTATATCCCTTAAACTGATATGAACTGTTATTTATTCATGAAACATTTGTTAAATATGAATACCAAAAGCAATAAGAAATGAAATTCTTTTAGGAAAACTGTCAAACTTACATTTTTCAACATGGATCATATTTTGTTGGAAAAAAAAGAGAAGAACGACATTAAAAGGAACTCATTTCTCCAAATTCATAGAAGTTTAGAGCAACAACCTGTAGGAAAAGGTGCTACTTTTGAAAAATAAATATTTTTAAAAAAATTCAAATTCTTTTGATTACGTTAAATTAAAACCCCGATTTTGTTTGTCATTGCTTTCTGTTTGAACTCTTTTGTCCTTCAGTACGTCAGAGGTATTATTTTCCTTTATTAGCAAAATAAAACAAACTCCAACTGATTTCATTCTATAAATTTATCTGTATATTTTTAAGCTTATTTTTATATTTCCTAAAGATTTAAGGTCATTCATTTTTAAATAATACGCATTTGAGGATTGCAATAAAGATGATTATTTTATCGAAATATTTGTAATAGGAAAGTGAGAAGCTTTATAAAATAGGCTGTTTAATTTATAGGCATTGGCAAATTTTTTTATATTTTTATTTAAAAACATCATTGCGGGTAGAAAACTAGTATAATTCTTAAAGAAGGCAATTGCAGTAGTTTTACTTGCATATTAATGAAAGTAGGGAAAAATTGTTAATTCATTTATGATGCATTCTTGAAAATTGTATGTTTGAGTATGATACTTGTATGTTTGAGTCATTAAAGAAAACTTAATTGTATTGAAATTCATATGTGAATAAAAAATGCTAAATTTTCTCGCTAGCTATTTTTTCAGTTGTTTATAATAAAACTTTATACAAAATTTCAGATTTCTAATTCTTTTCAGTAATTGCATTGTTAAGAAAAAATCTATCAATTTTTTAAGACGAACTTGAATATACAATAATCCATAATTTTAATGATATATACAAAATTTTATATCTAAAACACGTCTTGTTTTTAGGCATAAGGTAATCGCATGTTAAATAATGAATCAAATGTTAATTAATACTAAAAATTATCCACATTAGGGAAATATAATATTTAAGGATTATACCATAGGATCGAGGTATAATTACTTGAAAATTAAAATAGTTTGTTTTGTATGCATTAGAAACTAAAAACTAAAACCACACGTTCTTCAAATATTTTTCAATGGCTCTTACAAAATCATGTACAACTTCTTGAATCAAATAATTTCTATAGATTTGGGTAATTTTTGAAAACCCAAATATAAACTATACTTAATTATATTTGTCGCATGGAGTTTTTTTGGATAAATATTCATTAAAACAACAAAAAAAAACTTTTAATGAAGTCTGAAGTTTCATTTACTTATATTATTATTACGATAGTTATCTTCTTTATAATCAGTTAAAGTTTTGTTTAAATGGAATGGCATCAAATGCTTTTCATTCATAATAAAATGTTTTGTGTAAATTGCCTTTGATTTGAGTAAATGTCAGGGATAAAATAGTAAAATATTTAAAAATATTGAATAAAATATCCTATTTTATTTTAAATTTGAAAAAAGTTGTAAAATTAAAAATCAATTTGATTCTTGTTAATGGTCCACAATATCAACAAAAAGAAGGGGAGGAGGTCATTTTTTTTGTAATCAACACCAACAAATTTTTTTGAAATCATACGGTATAAAATTCTTTGAACGTTGGATGTTTACCGACAGATGTTTAACCTAAAACAACATAATTTTAATGCCACTATGTAAAGAAATAATTGGCTTTCCATAGCCGAATAACTTCACATTTTAAATAAGGAGATCGTTAGTTCGAATCTTGCCAGCGACAATAGAATTTAAAACTTACGTATACATTTATTTAATTTCTTAATTTATGTTCTCCATCATTTCGTGTTCAGGAATATTCTGGAGCTTTCTTTAGTTTACCAGATAAGTGTTCTGGAGTGTCCTTACTGTCTCCAGAAAAGCCTTCTGGAAGTTTCCTTGATGGTATAGAAGCTGAAGATCTCTCAGTCATGGTGTTCCAAGATGTGCAAAGTTTGTATCTTTACTTCGCTCATTCAATTATTGTATAACCTTGAGTTCCATGCTAACGTATCTGAATCAGAATATATCAAGTCCTATAGCGGTGTTTGAAACATAATTTGAAATACATAACGGTATATTAGATTGATTGATTTCAAATTCTTGGTTTTTATAATCAAACTTTGATTTAGTTAATTATTTTGTCAACCTAAATAAACTTGCTCTCTCGATTCATATTTATCCACACCAATTTTATAAAGGTGAAATAATAAATCATATATTTATTGCCTTGTCGCATTTTTCACGCTGATGCTTATATTCAAAAACATGTAATTTTAGCTATGAAAAAGTAATAAATACTATATTACAAATTATGGCCGATGAAACGATAAAAACTTGTACTATCCAACAACTCTTATTTTTATATAATCCACATGAAGATAATGATTTTTTAAAAAAAATTTAATAAAGTGATTTATTTCTCACATTAAAATTAAAATAATTAATATTTACGCTTTCTGTAGATTTTTGGACTTTTTACCTTCGATGTATAAGCTTAAAAAACGAATTTCTTTCAAAAATATACATTATAAAATACTTGCCAAAAGTCAAAAATGTATTTATATTTAACTTTCATAAATTTCAAAACATGCTTAGCTACAAATTTTTAATTGATATGATATTACGATATCTTCAAATAATATAACATATGAAACTAAATACTAATATACTAAATGCAGTCTTATACAAAACTAAATAATTCGATTTCAATTTAATTCTAAATTTCCATTAATGCAGTTCGAATTTAATAATCGCTCCCTATATGCGACGTTACGCTGGTAGTCAGCTAGTTCATTTTATATTAACAAGTCCCAAAGTTAAGCGAGGCAGCTTTCTGGGTTCATGAACATTCTTCAGACTAAATCTTAGTCAACATAAATCATGAAATATTTGGCATTTAATATCTAAATTATATTTCTGGCATTTATTATAGTAATGCTATTTTAAAATAAGTTAGATATTAAATACCAATTGAAACTTATAAAACCACATTTGTAATTTAACTAATATTAACAAAGAAATGAATTGAAAGAGAAAAATTAAATTTTCACATAGATAAATGCGTGTTCTTGTTTGATTAAAAAATGTATTGGCTTCTTTTACAAGTTTAGTAATCTGACATAGTAAATCTTGAAATACTAATATCAATAATCATTTTACAATTTTTTGATAACGATTTTTCGATAACGAGGATTCATTTAGGCGCATTCCATTAAGTGTAAGCAAATTAAAGGTTTAAAAATGATTTTAAATAGGATATATCTTTTAAATTATTATATTCAGATAAATAGTATCGTAAAATGCACTGTTCATTCATTTTATAGCACTAAAACTGCAAACAGAGAAAGAATATTTTAATGAGTTTTCTCAAAACGAAATTTCAGTCAGATTTAAATATCTTTTTAAAGTTATAATTATCTTAATTGTTAAGAAATAAAATTAAATAAAATTGACAAGGATTATTTTGATTAATTATTAAAAGAAACATGGGTAGGCAATGTATATTTTGAGTTCTATTAAGTATATAAAAAATAGGTACACGTTTATTTTGGTTCAAGTAAACTTAATATTCTTAAGAAAGTTAGGATCGTATTCATTAAAATATTTCTAAAAAATAAAATTTATTGAAATTACAAAATTATGCAGAAATTTTTCTAAATAAATTTGTATAGGAAGATAAAGAAAAAAAAGAGATTATGTAGCTTGGAATATTTTGAAATTGTTAAAATTGGCGGAACTTTTTATCTAAAAAATAATATATTCTATTTCAAAAAATTTAAAGACATTTAACACATTTATTTTTAATACATATGCATAATTTTTTATACACCTAATTGAATATTTCTCATAAAACTCTGATGAAGTAACTCTTCCACTCAAAAAATAATTTTTTTTAAGAAATATTTCTGAACTTAAAATAAAATCCTCTGCTGCTATTTACTCTTTATAAAATAGGAAACACATTTAAAATTCTTTTTTAGGCAGATGGGGGGAGGAGGGAATGTGAGAATTAACATGTTCATTTTCGACCGACCGCTGAAACACAATTTCTATTTAATCCTCGAAAACTGAATGTAAATATCTTCAGCTGATTTTAAACTCAGTTAAAAAAATGTATACCCTTTATTATAAATGCCTCGGAAGTCTTTCTGAAAAAAAAGAAAGATTCGTTCAAGATATAATTTTGATCCGATTATAAAAATTATGGAATCCCGTTTCTCAAGCCAATGGCATAACTTTTTTCACTAAAATTACATTGTTTTTACTACTTTTCAGTCAAATTTGTTTAGTATAAAGCTTTTAAATATATTTTATTACTTAAAGGATTTTCTTAAAAATTAAGAAAAATCAAGAAAACATTTTAAAGTTCATTTTTTAATTTAAAATTTGCATTTTATTTTTATAACTAAATATAAATTCTTTACTGGATATACCAAAAAAATAAAGAAATTTTGCAAGATAAGTTTTATTTTTTATTCTTCTACAATAATGGATATTTAATATTTTCGATACAGTCTTTAGAGTATTGACTACGTATTTAATATGAATTCAATATTTTTTATGGTCATATTTAAACTTAAAAGCCTTTTTTTGATATAGAAATACAACTAAACTAGAAAAAACATTATATTTCAATGTGGAAAGATTACAGATATTTCAAAACCTATGGAAAAACTTACTTTTACTTTCCAACCCAGTATTTTTATAATAAATGTGTACTTTATTTAAAAACATATTTCGTGTAAAATTCATCAATATTAATTTTATAAACTACTCCTTAAATTAGCTCTAAGTTAAGCATAAGAAAAGGTGAAATCATTAAAATATTTTAGTTAATAAGAATTATTGTTTGTACTTTATTCAGCAATTTAATATTTTCATTACAAAGTGGAAATATATATCAATCAGATATTTATGAAAATAAATTTCTTATTTAATGTAATTTGTTTTAAAACATTAAAATGTGATTTTATGTTTATTGTAAAAAGTATTCAAATACAATGTTAAGTATTAAACTATAAAAGAGGAGTAGCAGGAAAAATTTTAAACATAAACCTAAAAGTCTTCCTAAGGTTTAAAAGATCTTTATAATTCACCTTATGAATGAAATTTCCTGTTTATTTATAATATATTTTACTGAATACTTGAATTTCATTCGTTTATTTCCATCAAAGGGGATTTAATGTCTATCGATGATTGTTGTAGCGATCACTTTGTAAGTAAAAGCTTTTAATCAAATCTATAATTGAAGGCTATCACGTGATTGCTATTGTAGGCTTAAACACTCAAGTTGAAATGTCATGTTCAGAAATAATTCTTCATATTATTTCAGAGTGGAATTTTTAAATGGGTTATTATTTTAAATCTTAATATAATTTTTTTGTCCTTTGTAATAAAGAATTTATCGCAACAAATTCCTTTAATTTGCTTTCAGAGAATATGCATGCAATGGATGCTGAATCCAGGTGAGCTTCTCCATGCTCAGTGCATGGAGAAGCTTTACAAAGCAGTGACAGTAGGTTTACAGGAAAATTATATATATATATATATATATATATATATATATTCATGTGATTCTACA
>JAOUZG010031916.1:4834846-4851250 GCA_026289955.1 Argiope argentata | reverse complement strand
TTTTACAAAAATTCAAGATAAATTTCTATTTTAACAAATAATTTCCGTACATTTTTTTTTCTTATTTTCAACACATGCATTGCTATAAATATTTACATTTTCACATTTGTCTTTATTAAAAAATTTTGCATGTTACTGTCCGTATTTTTACCTGCTTTTGATTTTACTATTTATACTTTAATTAAATTTTAATAATTTAAAATAAAGTAATGGAATCCAAAAACTCTATAAATACCTGCGGTTGACTCCCTCTTAATGCACGCTTTGAATTGTTAAATTGCTAAATTCGAAGTAGCTTATTTTTACTTTCTTTTCCTTTTGTTTCGAATTATTTTCACTTAACAAATCATAAAAACAGGAAAATCCCCATATGATTTCAAAACATAGCTGTGGATATTTGAATCTATACCACCATTATAAATGTGAAAGTTTGGAGGGATGGATGATGTTAGTCAATCACGCTAGAAAGAGATGAAATTATGCACAGAGCTAGATTATAGTCTGGAATTGAACATAGGCTACTGTTTATTACGGATAATTGAGTGCTTAATTTTTAATTATTAAAAACTAACTTCCCTCCAAAAAATCTTCATTTCTTCACCGCCAAGTGAGTAATGCTTAATATGTATTATACCGGTTATTTCAAACGATTCTGTTTATTTTCTTAGTATTTGAAGAATTTAAAATTAAAAAAAACAAACAATTTATCGATCCTTCATATTCATTCTGATGTACTTTTGAATTAAAATCGTTATTGCAATTTGATATTTCCTGATCATTTCCTCCGATTTTTTCTTGCTGTACTTATTCCTTTCGCCTACATTCTTTTTTGCTGTGCTTATTCATTTCGTCTACTTTTATTATTTTCAATGAATTTTTTTGCTGCACTTATTCTTTTCACCAATTTTTATGACTTTCAATTAATTTTTTAATGCTCATTTTGGTGTTTATAGATTTTTTTCTATATTTCCGTTAATTTACTGCAGCGTTCATCGACACCTTAACGCTATTTCTGTCGTTCGCGCTACATTCGGCCAATTCGTTAAAATTTAGTGACAATATATATATATATATATATATATATATATATATTTTTCTACATATCCATATTTATAGGTATGATCATATCTTACATATGATCAGACCTCTAGTTCTTATACATACACATCTAAATTTCCACGCGTTCGAAGTCGCGGGTAAAATCTTGTGTTTTATATTGGAAGCTAATTTCTATAGTTTTAAAGAAATTTACACATGCCAATTATATTCATATTATACTGCTTTCAATTTCGCAGAAAGCATTTTTCACAGAGTTGAATATGTTAAATTTTGCATTAGTTAAACAGCATATGATTTAGTTTTTTTTAATTTATTGGAAATAAGGAGCAGCTTAAACACATTCGGTTCTCATGGTGGTTTATCATGACAATGCTACAACAAATAAATCATATAGCGAATGGTTCCGACGTTTGAAGAATGGGGATTTTAGCTTTGAAGATAAACCTCACTGACTCAACAAACAAATTCCGTTCTGCTGAAATCTATAGAAGTGATACAGAAGTAAGGCAATTTTGTGTCTTATGAACCGAAACCGGCTGACGCTGAAAGAGCAATTTTTTTGAATTGTGGGCAGCTGTTTTAAAGAAATGATTTTTTTTACATTGAATTGTGACTGGAGATGAGAAATGGTTATTCTACGGCATTGCAAAGCGGAAAAGTACACCGCTATGACCAGTTAATCGTTTCCATCGAATTCAACTTGAACCCCGAATACTCAAGGTTGAAAGGGCATGATGTGTATGTGATGGGAATAGAATGGCTACAACATCCTGCTGCTTCTATTGATTTTATATATTCTTTTCAGTTATTTCTTGCGAGAAAAATGGCCGCAAAACAAGTGCAGGAATTAAGTTATTCTTCTGCATAGCAACGTACGCTATCATGCCACAAAATTTGAGGAAAAAATATTTGGAATTGATCAACTGGAATATTAGACAGTACCAGCCTTATTCTCCTGTTATTTCCACTTCTGATTGCAGGTTGTTGCGATGGATGTAGCACGATTTGGCAGATTAATGGTTAACTGTTTTTGCAGATAACGAGACCAGGATCCTAACTTGGATAAACTCAAAATAAGACACATTTTTAGAGTATTTTTGAAAATTGCTTAATGTGTGATAACAAGTACGAACTAGATTTTGATTGTTCTGTTCATTCATTTGTTTGAATTAAATGAATTTTTCACCACAAAAAGAGGAACTATTTGATTTCATAATAGCATTATTTTTTACTCCTTCAAATTTTATAAATTTCATTTCATTACTTTAGTGTTTTCAGACATTTTTAATTCTGCGTTTGATTCCAGTCTTCATGTAAGGATCCCATACACCTTAGAGAAAACATGCCATTTATGAACTAAATTTGTCCAGTTTCTAAGTTTTTTTCTTCACATTCTTGCATTTATAACATAGTTCGCAAAATCAGGAAATAACTTTGCAATGTAAATGAAACGGGGAAAAAAGATGGGAAGTCTTTTATCTTAATTAAACGAGAATATCAGAAAAGCAAACGAAAAAAAAATGTTTCGTTTCTGTACAGCTATTCCTTCGGCAAACCACTCAAACCTCCACAAAGCAGTATGATAAAGTAAGGTTGTCAATGGATCCCAAAAAATTCTGTTGGGAAAGCTATTACTTTCCGCATGTCGTTTCTGTTAATGCATCGAAGTAATAATGAAATAAAAGAATTAATTTATAAGAATGGATGAAAACTCCAGTCATTAATGGATAAATTTGTTAATGTAATATACTGCCAATGGTTTCTAAAAGACCTGTTGAGCAATTTATTCTTATCCATATGTCCATTTTGTTTCAATACCCTGTATAATCATGTGTCGCTGAGCATGTCATTATGTAGCATTCAGTCTTCTTCAACAGGGTTTTAACATTCATACATTCACACCAATACGCTAATAACCGGACAAGAAAATTGAATTAGCATTTCATTTGCATGATCGAACAAGCTTTTTTCTGTTTCTCTGACTCTTCGTTAAGTGAAAAAACAAATGTTAGCTTGTATTCTTTCACTCCATATAAATCGGAAGGGGAAAAATAGAATGAACCCTTTTTTAGGAGACAATTGTTTATATTTTTAATGAGAATAAATAAACATTTATAACAATGTGTAAGAAGATGAATCAAACGTGTTATATATTTTTGAAAAATTTCTGCAAGAAAATCGATTCAAACTCTCATTTACCGAGATTGAACACGAAAGAACTTCTGATAAAACCATCTAAAGAGGGGCAGATGCAATTTTCTCAAACCAAATAAAATAGCGTGTCTTGCAGCCTCTCATTGTCGATCACGAAAATATTTCAATCACTGAAAGGGAAACAGCACATTTCCTAAAAAGTTGGCAGTATGCATGTTGAAAGCATTTTGGTTAATAAGTCTCTATTGCTTGCAAATTAACAATGCAAGCAATAGGGGTTATAAGTTGTGGCATACGTGCAAATAATTAATTGGCAAGGCTGAAAGATGATTGTTATTAAGAAAGAAGCTAACATAATATCGGGCAACGTTAAATAATCTCTAAGAGCATTTATAAAGCATTTCTTGCTTATTGTATAAAATAAAGTTCATCTTTCTTTCAATTTTTTTCTTTTTTCTTATTAATTACTTCGAGGATGCACTTAAATGTTTTATAATATGCCTTCTATTGCTTCTCGTTAATGCTAATTATAAAGATTTTGTTTTAATAAGAATTATTTTTAAAAATAATTCTGATTTTGAAGAAATTAGTTGAACTGAAAAAGAAATTTTTCTTCAAAATAAACAGGAAAAAATGTTTTGAATTTATTATAAATATTAAAAAATTACAAGAAATAAAAAAGTAACATATTTAACTTCATTAGTATTTGGAATTTTTGCGTAACTCATGTCATTTATGATTTATTATTTTCGTGATAATTTTGTAGAGAAAAAAAAATTAAGACAGAAATTTATAAAAATAATTCTTTATAGCTTTTATGTTAAATGTTTTTTTCATTAGATGAAAATACTTTCAGCGAATTTTTTTCATATTTTTAGTATTCTCCAATTAACGGTGAATTCGCATGTTATCGAAGTTCCCATTGGTTTGAAATGGATAAAAAAATACAAGAGGTAATAAGTATAATCAGGATGAGGAGTTTACTTTTTTTTGAAGATTTTTGTCTCTCATTTTTTATGAAGAGCGTTTATAAAAACTCTTTAGTAATTAAAAAAATAAAAAATTTAAAATCAAGTACTTGTATTAATGATAAATATTTTGTTAATTGGAAATATTTACCCTGACCTGGTCCAATTTAATTTTGTTACTGCCCAAAATGTGTTATTGAGAGGCAAAAGCAGACTTATCTCTATAATCATTCAAATTAAAAAATTATGTATTGCTATTGAACATTTCAAATATATTATATTTATTAGTCATAAAACAAAATTCTTCCTTCAAAGTTTTATAAAATAGTTTTCTTTAGTAGAAATCAATAGCATTAATTTTACTTTTTGTCAATGAATACTTGGTCAGAACTCGGTATTTACATGCTACGAAAGTACGAACTAAAATTTAATCTATAATAACTTCCAATGAAATTTTTGAAATAATATAAAGAAATAAAAGAAAAATCTAAAAAATATGTCTAATTTCATCAGCTCGGAAAAGTTTCTAGCTTAATACATTTCTCTAGTAAAAAATTGGAGAAATTTCTAAACAGAAATCAATGAATTCTAAAGCAGGATTATGAATCCCACATAAAATATTATTAATAATAAAATATATATTGGAAAATACTTTCAATAAATATTTCAAACGCTTTTTTAAAACATAAATTGATGTATAAAAGTTAAACCTTTTTAAACATATTTGTTACTTAATTTTGTTTAACAGTTTGTGTAAAAGCAAAGAATTGATAAGAAAAATTCGAGTTCATATGATGTTTTTTTTAAATTTTGAAGTCAGTTTGTTTCTTGGCATTGAAGAATTATATTTATGCACTTTTATTTTGATGTTATTTTATTATTTCATTTAAACTATGAGAGCTCATAATAAGATTTGACATCAAATATCTTGCTCAAACTCAAAAATAATCAAGAGCTTTTAAAAGCTACTACATGTTGATCACAGTATAATTTTGAATAATTTGACTTTAGTTTAATTTGCGTTTAGCAACTAGAGGTTTGTATTTTTTAAACATTTATTATTAAATTTAATACACATATTAATAAAGAAATTCATCTTGTGTTTCTATCTTGCAAAAAATTTCTTTTCATATAAGATATATATATTTACATTTGAAAGTAGAAATTCACTTAGGAATGTGAAAAATGTATCTTCTATTAATTCTCCAACCGATCAAATTCTCTAAAACTAGATTTTCTCTTTTTCTGCTTTACCCAAGAATAAATTAATTTCTTTCATTTCTAAGCATTATTCGTTTCTTCTCTTTTTTCCATTATTTTTATACAAGCTAAAGCTTTCTAAAAACGAGTTATTAAAAATAAATCAAAACATAAAAGGACATATATTTTTCTTATTTACGAGCTTAAAAATTAAAGAAAAATTAAAGAAAACATTATTTACGTATATGCATATTTAGCAAAAGATGTTAATTTCGTATCTTGTTTTTTGTAGTAGAATTTTCAAGTTCATGAAGAAATGTTCTATTTTGTTGCAAATGAAATGTAAGAAGAATCTATGTTTCTGATACCAAAAGAATTACTTCTGATACCAAAACTAGTCTTCCGATACAAATTCTGATACAAAATTGTTCTATTTTTTGCTTCTGATACCAAGTTACTTCTGATATGTTTTTACCAAAAATCCCCATAAAAATTTATTTTAAAACGAATTAATTATAAATAAAATACATATTACTGAAATTGTTTTGGAACCGTAACATAAAAACATAAAGAACGTGAATTAATTAAATCACATTTCCATGGATTGCAATAAAAATAATTCCATTCACAAAGTATTGTATACCTTATTTATTTAAACTAATTTTAAAGCGTAAATTTCTGAAGAATTATTGTTTTTTTTTGACGAATTGGTTAATTTTAACTAAGCATTTTAAACAAAACACCCTTAACCTGATAATATGCTTTTGGACACTGCTAGTGATTTGTAATTGACTCTCTTTGGTAACTGCTTTTCTTATAAATCATTAGTCAAACGTCTTCGCTCAAGTGTCTATGCTAAATCTCCTACATAAGATATGTACTTTCTATTCAAAATACTATTGGACACTGTTTATGCACTTAAGATTCTATCTATTTTTTTTTAATCATTTACCGGGAATTTTTTGTTTTTTATTAGTGGTTAATTCCAAAAGCTAAAATTTGTATTACTAATCAATGAAGGGTTCATAATAATACGCAAACAATAATGAACGATATTACATTATTCTTATACCTTATAGCGGTCTGATATATATATATATATATTGATAGATATAATTATATATATATATATATATATATATACAATTATCTCTCACATATGACTCATATTTATTTCAGGAAATTTAATTAAAAAGACATAAATATATATCGCATGAATTTCATCTGAATCAAAATCTAAACTAATTAAATCTAATGAAACTAATTGAATCTAAACTAATCAAAATCTAAACTAATTGAATCTAAAATGAAAAATTTAGATGTGATAACAACAGAATTTTTTTTTTCTGAAACACTAATTTTATAAAATACTAAGTAATAAAATATTACTTATCACACTAATTTAATAAAATACTAAGTATATACTTTATTTATTATGTAACTTGACATTCAATACATTTTATCTACTGATATATCATAGATTTGTTATTATTAGATCCATGTTTATTCAATATTATTAAAATAACTATTGATTAGTTATAATTCAGCCAAATAAAAATTAGTAAACTTTGTTGTCTTTAAAGAAATCTTGAATTTGAATTAAAGATACAGGGAAATGTTTGCTAATTTAATCCATCTTCAGACAATTCCTCGATGTATCAGTATTGATCTCTCAGTAGTATTTCACTAACAGCTGCATGTTATGGCTCATTTAATCTGAAGCATTTGTTTGAAGTAAATTATTTTAAGTAATAGTCGTTACGATATTATAATAGAATTTATTGCTAAATAATTCATATACAGTTAGATGTTCTAAGGGCTTTCATATTTATTTCTAAGACAATGCAAAATATTATATAAACTTCATAATTTATTTAGATTTTAAATTCAATTTTTGTCGTATGGTTAGTATGAACTGAAAAGTAATTTATTTACATAAGCTACAATTATGTGAAACATACTTTAAATTCTTTACTGATTATCTATAGAATGCCTATGAAATTTATAGAGCATTGGGCATTTTTAGGTAGAGAATGAATTATATATTATATATTTTTTCTAGACATGTATATGCCACGATAAATATCATTAAGCAAGTTATTATGTATAATTACCGTCACTGTTCATAATCTCCTCTAAATTTCTTGAAAATTAGAGATAACCAACGGTAGTTATAAATAATCTCCAATTTATTACAATTGCAAGGAAATATGTAATATCTAGACCTTCTCTAGAATTACAAAGTTTATTACAAATAAATACCTTGTATTTTACAAAATATAAAGTGCGGAAAAATATCAGGCATGAAAAGGTATTATTCCCGTTAAAAATATCTGGTTCATAAAATATACATTTCAACATATTTATAAGCATAATCACAGAAAGCATATATTTTTGGGGGAACTTCGCATATGCCTGTGTGCAACAGATTTCCTTTAAAAATGCGCAATCGATATCATAATATAAATATTTTACATAAGATGGGTATAATAATATTGGTTTAATACCACATCAACGATCTCTTTTTCTTTCATAATTGCTTTACAATTTTCTCATCTGGATACTTATAGAATGCGTAAGAAATGTGTTCTATTCATGCATTATCGGTCTCTTTTTGAGCATTTTATAAAATACTAGGAAATTCATTTGAGTGATGGTATACTAGGAAATTCATTTGAGTGATGGTTTTTATATATTACTGACAATATACTATAATAACGGCCTGCCTACGATAAATATTTAATACTATAGAGAAATTAAATTGATTTCTAATGAAGGGACACGTTGATTTTTCAATTTAATAGAGCGTAGACTATCTACCTATTTTCCACAAGATTGTATAAAGTTAATAATGCTTTGCTAAAATGATGCTTTTGAAGCATTTTTTCTTATATGTACTTGAAAAATTGCTTCATTTTTTACAAAACAGTAATGCGATTTTCAAATGTTAAAGAAGAAGCACCATCAGCTACTAGAAAAAGAGAAAAAATAAAGAAAATATATCTCAAATAGGATGACAGCTATTCAATGTAAGAATAAAGTAAAAGAAGAATTACAATTCCATCCAAAAGACTGAGAAAGAGGGTGACATAACATTGGAGAGTTTCTGTGACTCTTTGAAGCCGAACCTGTTTAGAATCGAAAAATTCCAAACACCAGGTGTCATTGACACTTTTTAAGGTGATAAGAATAAATTGAATTAAAAAAAATTAAGGATAGCATGTGAATGAAACCACGGTCTTTTTATGCCACTGAACTTTTGGGGAATTTTTTTCACTCTATTGAAATTAACGGTGACGAAAGTCACAAAGCATTTGTGAATGAAATTGTCATCAGAGGGAATTTTGCTCTAACTTATAACTACGCCATATTAAAACAATAATAGACATAGAAAAAAATCAGGAGTATCGATGATTATACCATATTTTTTAATTAGATTTTTATATTTAAAGTTACACTTTGAAATTACAAATATTAGAAAAAGATTCTTCAACCCTGATAATAGTTTACAGAAGAACTTGAAATTTTATAATCAGTAAAAGAAAAAAAATAGTATTTTTAAATCCATCACTTGCGGGTAATCATTGTGTACGCAATATTGTTAACGGCCATTGAATGTGGAACTTCTTGTGAAAGGATGATGACTATTTTTAACGTAATGTGAAAAAATAAAACATCAAACACTAAGGATGTGGATTTAAAAAATCCTTCTTGTTATTAATTCAATCATATTGAATGACTGATCCTATTGATTGAATCTCATCGATGGAATTATTCAAACATATTGAATGAATAATTCCATCTATGAGAATGAGCCCTCCATTCTTTCAAAGTCCCCGTTTGTACTTGTAAGAGTTCTCGTTGTTATAGATAAAAAGAAATTTCCTAGAAAATCACAATTCTTTTCAATGTGATTTATTAAATTCACGATCATTATTTTCATGGTTTGAATCATTTGAATTCAAATTTCAAAAAAAATGTATAGCTTCGCAGAAAACTAAATCGATAATGAATTGGAAATACAGCCACATATTTTTACTCGTCCTTTTTTTTAATCCCTTGAGGTCTATCGAAAATCGAAATTATTGATTTAACGCTCTGAAAACGGATTCAGTCGCGAAGCAAGATTTACGAAAAATATCTTTCTACTGCTGCTATTATTCTTGAAGCTCTTCTCAATCTTAACTTGGCTTTGAAGAAGATGATAGTAATAAAGTGTTACGGTAGAAATTTCCTTCTTTTAAGGTTAATGGATATTTTTGAAAGGAATGGATTTTTTTTCTCATTTGTCGATAGTGCATTCACTTATGAAGTAGAAAATGTAGCTTAATTTGAAGAGTAAGAAATTTATTTATCAGAAAAACTTAATTGCATATATTCAGTAGCTTTATTTGTGATAAAATATATGGAAATGTAACAAAAAGTCAAATTATTTTATGGTGTTGGACTTAATATATTTTGGTGTTGGTAAATATCATTTTCAATCTAATTTGAAGTTAAAAATATACAACTCCAAAAAGTATAAATTTGGACAATAAATATTTTAAATATAGGAGGAAAGAATACCATGAAATACTAAATGCAATCATTTATCTTATTCATTTGAAATTCTATTGGAATTTTTTTTAATTTTAAAGCTAATATTCCTTTTTTTTTTGTCTTGAAATTCCATGCTCTACAGTATCACAATAATAGAAAATTCCTCTTCCTCATTTCTTATTCTAAAATACTAGACACACCTCTCATTCATATTTCATCTTGTCACTAAAGCTGATGTAATATCAATATAAACTTTACGCACTTTTTTTAAAAAAATAATTATTCACAAAGAAGAATAAATGTTGTTTAGGGTTTCAATGTTTAGTTTGAATAATTAGGGTTTTAATAAACTTCGTAATTAAAAATTCCAAAAATAATGGTTCCATTTAACTCCGATATTGCTATGAGTTTTATTTTTTTGTTTGGATGACATATCCTCAAAAAAGAATTAGTTCAACCAGAAAGCTTTGAGCCAAAAGAGTAATTGAGAAGGAACTTGAGAAAGACGTATTACAACCTAATCTAGTACTTACTAATAGTGAAGGTGAGGTTTGCGCGTGATTCATTTAAATGACGAAATGTATAAATTTCTTCATACATTTGGAATTTTACTACCCAAACAAGATTAACACATAAATTTATTATGAGAATATTGCTTGCGTGGGAGCATAAAACTTACATTAGAAGTATTGGTGTGCAATTTACATAAAATATTTATGTTTTGTTGAGAATTTCAAAAATTTATTTTGTCAGCCATCCATTTCCAACTTTTATAAGACAAACATTATAGCATTGTATCGTATTTAATTATCAAACATTAGATGATGAAAGAAGATAAAAATTATCATTGATAGCATTTGATTTTGATTCACATTAGATTCTTTGATATTTTTTAGCAGAATGTAATCTTTCCAAATACTTTTTTTAAAAGTTAAATAGTTTAAACATCATTTAATAAAATCTTAATGAAACATGGGATTATGGTATTAAGACATTTTATTTATAAATATAACCAGTATTAAAATTTTTATGAAGTGTTGAAGAAAGAACTAGTCTTTCGTCAACTATGGAGCAAATTTCTATTATATATCAAGTCATTTAAAATATAAAAATTTTAAATCAAGTAAAAATAAAAAAGTGTATAGCTATGTTTATGTAACCATTTATCATATAATTATTTTCTTAACAATTTATCATATATATGTAAAATATATCAAAAACTAGATAATTAAGATATTATTAAAAAAAGACGCTCCAAATTTGGAATTAAAATTAAGTCATGCATCAATTAAAACGTATGATTTAAAAATATATTCACACTATAATATTCCTTCAAAATACAAATTGTAGACTCGAGCATGCTTATTTGACAGTTTGGATTCGAAAATAATCCATCTTTAATTTCATTATAATGGCTTTTATATAGCCTGAGAAAAAAGTGGAAACTATATGTAACTCTTAAGTTTTCTTTATATTGTGTTAAATATAAAAGGCCTATTTAACGCATATTTAAATTTCAAGAAAAAGTAACCTGAATACAAGAAAGTTCCTCTGTCCAATGGAGAATACTCTGGGCACACCCTAAAATTTTCGTTTTTGAAAATTCAATTGGAATTACTGTCCAACAACACTCTTTAAAACATGAGAATTATTGTGAAAAAAATCAAAAAAAGCATCTTTTTTTACAGTAAAATCATGGTGAACCTTCTTTTTGTATCACATTTTTAAACTTATATGAAATAAAAACCTTTAAAGAAAAATATTAGACAGCACACTTCAAGAAGCAGAATTTAAAATGAAAGCTGTACTTCACTTTGCCAAAAGCGAATTCCAAATTTTTTATTCCTTTTTCACAAAAAATATCCACATTCTTAAAAGATCTTTTGGCGTTTTCTTATGCACAATCGAAGGAATATTTTTCAACAAAATGAACGCGTTTCTCTCCGAACAACTTTTTTTTAAACGGAAAAACAACTCGCGTCTTTCATTTTGTCACCGGGAATTATTTTTTTCACCCCTTTGTCATTCGATATTCGAGCTCATTTTGAATTTCATGTTTTAGCTTTAAATTTAGTTCTGAATTCTCTTACTATGATTTTTTTCTCTTTTCCATTGAGGCATTTCCATTTTTTACAGTCAAAGATTTATTCATTATATTCTCCGCGGTACCAATTTCCGTCAAATTTTTGCTAAATGATTTTAAAAACAAATCAAAGATAGTAATCATATTTAGTTAAGATTTTAAAAACATTTTTTTCTGTCAATGAATTTTAAAAAGAATTATCTCCCTTAAGGAAAAGAAAAACTTCTCAAATGTGATAGGAAATTAGAGATAGGATAAATAAATTCAGAATTTTTTATTTTTTTGTTAAAAAGTAAAATTTTTTAAGTACTATACACACATTAAATTAATTATAAAACAAATAAGAAGTTGATATATAAATTCATAATCAAAAATAATATGTTACTTTTATTAAAATTGAATCAGATATAAGAATCAAAATAATTCGTAAAATCCAGCTAGAAAAATTAATTTAAATGAAAAAAAAACTTGGTTGATATTAAATGGTAGTAATTTGAATAAGCATTACATCTGCAGAAATTGGTACGTTAAAAAATATAATGGATCCAGAATTTCACAATATTTTTTTCTAAAACTAACCATTTTGAAGAATATTCTTGAAGAGTGCAAAAAAATATTAATAAACTCATAATCTAATAATTGATGCATATTTATGTGCAGGAGCATTTTAAATCAAGAATATTTTATTAATACAAGAATCATGAATAAATTACTGGTGTTATGCATTATGTAAAAGGTACTGAAAATTTTGTATCGTAAATATTTAATATTTTAATTATTATCATGTTAACTTGCACGATCATGTGATGCTTGGCCGTTCAAGAAATTATATTCTGACGTGATATATTGAAATATGCATAACAGCTTTCATTTTAATCTTTATCAACGTTGCTATGAAATGATGAAGTGAATGCATTGGGAAATAAAAACAAAATTTAGAAGAAAATACAGTGCCATTTTTACAGCTCCTTCACTCATTTCAACGATTGTACAAAATAATTCCACTCTTATGTTAATTATAGAGCATAAAATAGCCCCGATAAGTACTTATAAGACATTTAAAAATAGCCAAATCATGCTAAATTTAAAACTCGCATACGAGTTAATTTGATATAAGGTGTTTAGTTTTCATTAAAAATTAAAAAAATAAATAATTCACTGGAATCAGTTTCAGCGCAAGCCCGTTCATTCTTTTATTTTCTTTTAATTATCTTTCAAAACTTTTTTCTTTCTTCTAAATCTTATCTTATATGGAACTGATTTGCATGAATTCTCCTTCAATTGCAAGATATATATATATATATATATATATATATATATATATATATATATATATATATATATATACACGTAATGAATGATACATTTAATTTAGATCTGTATGGAACAAGATTCAGTTTTTCAACGGGAACAATTTTTAATATATTTATAGGGATATTTTATTTCATCATATAAATTTTAACTTTGTTTCCCAATGATTTTTTTCGTTATATCCTGATTTTCCGGCCTTCAATCTCTTATTTGCAATTACATTTCATTTCATCTTTTGGATAAATCTTATTTTGCTTGCCGGAATCTGATTTCGATGAATATTATTGAACTATTATAAAAATTGCTGAATGTATACTTTTTGTACCAACAATAATAGTAATATAATTAATTCAGTTTTGTATCACACTAACATTTTTTAATATATATTTATATGTGTGTTTTAATCATATAGAATTTGATTTTGATTTTTATTAATGATGTGGTTTTAGCTCTATAATCCAAATTTTCTATTAAAAATTGATTCCGTTAATTAGTATATCATCAAAATCAGGATTTTATGTCAATTCTTTATCAATTGCTTGCACCTGGACTTTCTAACATTATATAAGTCTGATTTTTCTCCTGATACTTTCTAATTTCTGTTGAGAAATTCTTTGATTTTGAAAGCTCAACAAAAGCTCCGTTTCACCGATTAAAGCATAGAAATAATTTTTTTTAAATTTTTGTCTAATTATTCTTTTATTCCTCAATGATATAATTGACTCAATATAAAATGACAAATATTTACTCATGTGAAGGAAATTCTTTTCTTTTTTCTGTGAAAACAAGATAATTGTAAAATTCTTTAAATGCCATAATTTATAGGCATTTAAAGGTTTTTGAAAGATATAGCAAATTTCTTCTATTCCATACATGATCAATCTAAAAAGTCACAAAGTAGACAAAGAAGAAAACCTTCAAAATTTATATAGCTTTAGAAGCGAATTTAATTTTGACACCATTTTTATTTTCTCCCATCGATGTAAAGCAACTATGAAATGAAAATAAGTCTTGAGTTCAAATGCTTAGAAAATAATTAGTTTCAAGAATGTTGCCATACAGAAATTGTTATTTATATATATAATGAATCATTTTCCTATTCTATAAAAGGAGAATACCATTTTTTTTAAATATATAAAAAATTTCAAATATTAAAAAAATAGATATTAGGTTATATTATTTGCCGTAGATGAAGATCAAATTTCTATTTATAATTTGATTGAACCTATATCAATAATCTCAACGTCACAATGTGAATTAAATGCAAAATAAGATATAAACAACATGTTGATTGATATTACAAAATTTAGCTTCCATATATATATACAGAAAGTACTCTTGATTTTATGATAGATATTGAATAGAATTTTCTGGAAAATGCAATTATTTTAGTTAAGCAACAAATCTCACACATAATATAAACGTGATTTTACAAGTTATATAATGCGCTTTTTTTCTTTTATTTATAAAGGTGATATGACCTATTTATATCTGTGGATACTCTTGTCAAAATATTTGCAATGGTAACTGCTACGAATTTTTTAAAACTATTTAATGCATGTTAAAATTGCTTTGGTATTTTTGCTTTCATGACTTTCAAAAATAATTCCTGGTTTAATTTGTTTAAATTTAACACAGTCAGTTATAATATATTTTAAAACTATTTTTTATTTTTGAAATAAAAATAAAAATTAAATTCCCTAAAGCTGAGAACTTTAAAACAGGAATATTTTTTTAAAAATAATTTTCGTTCTATTCTTTCCTTTTAAATATATTAAAATCACTTCGAAATTTACTAAAAGCACTTCAAAACATTACTCTCATTCGAATAAAGATGAATAAATGAAAATCCCATTTTAAGAAAAATCTATTGTTTAAATTTCTGCATTTTAACTTAACAGCTTTGACATTAAAGGATTACAATTTCTAATAGCAGAATTTAGATAAGGAATTTATTTTGTAGTATTTTTATAATAATATTTTAATAAATCTCAAGTGTTCTTCGTTTTCCTTATTGTACTATTAAAAAGATTTATCGGCTAGCAACCAACTTATAATTTGATGCTTAGCAATCGCACAAAAATGTGTTTTAAAGGATCCTTTGATGTTATTTGGTTTTTGTATGTCTATTATAATTTTCAGTTTTTATTGTTATTGCCTATTTTTATAGTTGCTTTTTATATTGTTACTGTCTATTGGCCATTATTATACTATTTATTTATTATTATAGCTGTTTATTACTTGTTATTGCAATTGTTATTCATATTACTGTTGCCTACTTTCTATTGTTATAGTTTGTTGTCTATTTTCTGTTATTATAGTTATCTTTTGTCTATTATTAAAGTTGCCTATTACTATAGATATATTCTTATTTGTTTCTCATAATTTATATATTTCGCTACACTTTATTTTTAATATTTTATGTTGAAAGGTTTTCTGAGTTTATCGGGGATACTAGCAAGTAATGCTACTTAAAAGTGTAAAGAATTTTTCACGCGAGGCAACACAAATAATTTTTATCGGAAATTTGCTAGCTTGATAACTTTTACTAAAATCAAAAACCCTTTCACATCATGTTTTGTAATCGTTGTACGGAGAATTCCTCTTTTCTGCAGGAAAATTCTTACCATAATGTTATCGGTTTGGCAGAGCTTAGGCTCTAGTTGACAAATGTTTTTTGTTATGGCTGACAGACGGAAGTCGGAAGTATCTGCTTTCTGACATGGTTGCTACTTTCTGCATCAGCAATATTCGCATCTCAAGGGACAACTTCTGGTCTGAAAACCGAAGAGGACTTTTTCTTTTCTATGTCGTTCCATCTTTCATTTTTCCACGCTTCCAGAATTTTGAAACGAAAAACCGATATACAAAAAAGTAAAAAAGTAAATAATAGCGGGACAAAGGAAATTTCATTATACTTTCTCTAAGAATTGACGTTCACAACCGTAATTTCAGATATAGTCATGTTTTGATTCAAAAAATAAAACTGATACTATTTTCAGGAAATTAGTTTTGCTTTTTGGTTCATATTTCAAGAGAATATAATTAAGGCATGTAGCTCTTAGCATATATATATATATATATATATAT
>JAOUZG010031916.1:4817291-4829846 GCA_026289955.1 Argiope argentata | reverse complement strand
ATATATATATATATATATATATATATATATATATGGGTGTTAGGTTACTTTAAAACTTTATTAATATTTACTTATTTCCTTGTACTTAAATTTCAAATTGTTCTTTTAAATTTATGTTAAACTTCACTCTTAATTTTCTCCGAATTCATGCCTCATAATTCATGCCTGGAACCTTTGAATTTTGTTCACTTTATACCGCATCGTCGGGACAATAGTCCAAGTGCTAAACTCTTCTCTTTTTTTACAATTTTTTTGTCTCTTTGCTTTGAACTATCGGGCACGAGTCTAGAAACTTTTGGGATTCCATTTTCATTTCCTCACCATTGTTATGACAACTACAGCAGTTCCTTCATATCAAGGATTTTATTGCTTTGACCCGAAATACTATTTTCTTTCTCATATGTATGTTTGTTTGCCAGACTGAAAAGACCGCAAGGAGTATTTTCTTATTTTATTTTTTCGAAGACCCACTTCTTTTAGAAAAGAACTCTATTCAGTAACATTAGACAGCATTACAGATCTGATAAATGATGATTTATAAATGTGTTGTGACTCAATGAGAAAGTTTAGAAAAATTAAGCTACCATTAGAAAGTTTATATTATATTAATAAATGAAAATTATTGTAAAAATTCTGCCCTCAAATTTATTACAAACGTCAACGATTATTTTAATAATCTTTTCACCAAATGCATTTCATTAAAAAAAATTGGTGGAACTGAAATTAGTTTGAAGTTATTAACTACAGAAAAATGGGCTATAAATTATGTTTAAAATAAGGTTTGAAAAAATAACCAAAAATAAAGTAAATAAAGATTAAAATGAAATATGCTATGCATATTTCAATGTATCATTCTTGATCAACATCATTTCTTGAACGACCAAGCACCACGTACTCGTGCAAGTTAAATTATTCTTCTATTCATGTTAATCGTTTCATTGAATGAGTCAGTTTAGTATTGAAAACGATCCAAAATTTTTTTGTCTCGCATTGATTGTGTAAAAAAATTTCACACTTCCTATTTATTTCATTTCATATAATCACATGCTCAAAATTACATTTTTCTAGGTTTTATTTACGTTAGTATGTAACTTAATTTTTTTAAACAGAGCTTTTGTAAATTCAATGGTAACACATTATTAAAAGGAAATTTTCTGAGATGCTAGTGCAAATAAAAAAAATTATTTATAGCCTACGAATTAAATTTTTTTTCCTACAGATTTTTGTGGATGTCAAAAACGCCATCCCCAAAACAACATCATCTAGTCACTTGATAAAATGAAAGCTAATTTATTTAATTTGTTAGAAATATTCTTACTAACATGTCAATATGATATATAAAAATGCATCATAATTTAATCATTTTAGAAATGAACTAAACTCAGTTGAATGATAACCCATATAGGCTACGTCCCATATCTACTTTCTACCTGCGATGAAAGGCAAATGTATCGTTTAAATAGTCATCCTAACACGGATCTTACAGTGTTTAGTTCTCAAGAATGCTTGGTCTTTAGTTTATCTACCCAATGAAGGGATGAGAAGTTGAGTTGAAATTATGTATAAAATAAATGAGGTTGGATGTAATTTTTTGTGATGCACTTAGCCTTTATTACAAATTAATTAATCTTAAATGCTTACAATAACAAAACTGGTTAAAAAATAAACCTCAGCAGTGAATTGAATTTTTCATGTCATCTTTTAAAATAATCATTGCTTAAGACATAACGGTCACATGCCTAACTGTCCTGTCTTACTTAATGTGTATTAAGTGCAGCATCTAAGGAAGATTATTTATAAGAAATGTGTAGCATATTAAAAAAAAATGTCTACTTTTTAAAAAAATTTCCAGATATAGTCAAATTTTGAAATTTAAATCAAGTATAGATATTAATGTACTTCTATTGATGCAAGCAATTAGTTAGGTAGGTTTTCAATTATCATTTGTCGTGCTCTGATAAATTTAATTTAATTTAATTTAATTTAATCTGATCTAAAAGGGATTTAGGGGTTCCATTAAAAATGTGGAGCATTTATGTGAAAGATTTATAGTAAGATGTGGAATAGTAATACAAAATGAATATTTAGTTTTTATGTCAATTCATCATTTCACGTTTAGTTAGTTCGATCAGTAAAATATATATGTCGTTTTTTTTCCAAATTATATTACTTGCATAAGAACTGAATATGCAGTTCAATAGAATTACTCAAAAGCATACTGAAATTAATTTGAAATGTTTTTACATTACTTAAACTTAAAATGAAGAATTTAAAATTATTTCTTGACATTTACCATAATTCTAATAAATTTGGTTTGACTTTTCCTATTCAGTAAACAGAAAAACATCCCATAGTCTGCAACCATATAATAACGAAATTAACAAGAAAAACCGAATACATATTTTTATCATTTCTCAGACGAAAATCTTCATTTAAAATGGAAAAATGCTTGGCTACTTTTGAAAAATTGAGTGATAAAATTAAGTATGAGTAATTTTATTCAAGGATACATAAAAACAAGTCTAACAGAGTTCTTGTTTTAACTAATATTAGCTATTTGTTAGAAATAGAATTTAAAAAAAATATGGCATCCTTCTTGTTCACTAACCTATTCCTTACAAAAATCTCAATCTCTTGAATAATAAGATTACTTATTATTAAAGAAAAATTGCAATTGAGTAAAGAAAAATATTTTTATAATTATTAAGAAACCATTTAAAATTAAAAGCATATATTGGAATTTACTCGAGTTTATATGAAATGTGATGATCAAGATAACGATTCCAGTCTTTTTTAATTGATTTATTTCTGAATAAAGGTTTTTATGCGCCTGCGGATTAAATGTTTGATTCGAAAGTCTTTAGCGAGCTGCCAAATGAATTTAAAAACTTATAAATTTTTTAACGAGCGAAATTTATTTATACCTACGAAACATCTGACAAATGCTTTTGAATTCTAGCTCTTTAAAAATCTTCCGCATAAAGTTTGACATTTGAGTTGAATAATCAAAACCGATAATTTTTGTTTGACGGAATTCAGTTTTTTTATATCAATATAACACAGCCCCACCATTTCTTTCTTAATCGAGCAATCAGACTTCTTTGATTAGATGTATTTTATTTCTATTCTTTTTTCTGTTCACATTTTTGCAGAGTAATTCAAACGTTTAAAAGGGTGATATGAGGATTCTTTGAACTTTTTTGAAACTTTCAAATTTTTTGCTTTGATTTATATTTCCTCTAAAAGATTACGAACAAACGTTTTTTCTATTGCCTTTCAAATACGTTTCTACATAAGGAATTATCCTTCCTTTTTCTTTCAGGAGATTCTTAATTAAATTTTCTTTAATTGATTATAATTGATTTCTTTAATTGATTATAATTCGAAAAGACGTCTTTTATATTGATTAATATCTTAAAATAAAAAGGAAAGGGTTGGGATTAGACATGGATTATTCTAGTACTTATACTGTAATCTCCTGAAAAGCATTCGTCTTTAATATTTAAATAAAAATTGTTGCTTTGAATTATTGCAAAGCATACAAGAGAAACAACATATGTTGCCCCTTTCTTTCATATTTATAAAGTTAATGTATATACCTAACTCTATAAAATCATGGCTATTGTTCTGATTTTAATATTTATTGAAACAATATTTTTTCTGATATTAATATTTTAAAAACCTATCGGATAATTATGATTTTTGGATCTAAAGCTCTATTTTTTCTGATTAAATAAAATCCCTAACTCTTGAAACTGAACATTATAAAATAAATAAAGCATTAAGCTATATACAAAGATTGAAAATATATGTACCGAAAATGAAAAGCAATATTTTCAATGAAAATTTTCATATTATTTAAAACTTAAATAAAATAGCTTTAATAAATTAATGGAAGTCTCTACTATATTTACATTATAATTGCATTTAATGCACTTCTCAGAAAAAATAACAAAAATAACAAAATATTATTGTACCTTTTATCTTTCTCATATTTATATTTGAATAACAGCTGCTTATCATATGGAAATTGCTTTTAATTACTTTGAAAATAGAAAGTCAAATAAACTTATTAATGATTGAATTTCTTAATTTGAATAGTTAAAAAGAATTTCTGACTTTCCTCAGATATTTCCAATAGTATTTAAAGAATAATTTTATAAAAATTATGTTTAATATTGTCTGTATAGTAATTGTTTTTTTTTCTTAATTTCCATCCTTTAATTTTTTACTTCCAGTAAAAATAGTGTTAATGTGTAATACTTTCCTAATATTTTTTCAATATTCATGAAAAGAATAAAACTGCCAACATAAAACATAAACCTGGTAAAAAAATTAATTTTAAATTTTGAATATAAATTTGTTATAGAAAAAAAATGATTTTGGGGTAGAATATTTTTATAACAATATGTTTAAAATCTTTGTAAAGATTTATAGCTATATTGTATTCATATTTCTTAAGTAATGTACAGAAAAAAATATTTTCATTTAATAAAACCAAGACTGAGTTTTTATTTTAAGCGTGAAAATACTTTTGTGCCTTTTTATTTAATTTTCTCGGTCTCATATTTGTACTCATTGAAATTTTGCTCCATTTTTCATCTAATTTTGGTGATTTATAAAAATGTGTATACTTTTTTAGGCATTCTAAACAAAAAATAAAAATTATTGATATTTTCTGAATCAATTTACAATTATTTATATAATGTAGTAAAAATTGATTCTACAATCGTTTTGCGAACTATTTGTGAATCCGAGAAAAAATCATAACAATATATAATGATATTTTCAATTACGATAAACAAATCAAGTATTAAAAAGTTAAAAATGATTAAAATAACAAAAAAAATTCCCATTCATAAAAACACGTTTAAAAATATTCAATTATTCAGTGCAATTGTTGCGTTGAAATATTTAATACAATACACGAATATGGATTTACACCACTGGGAACGGAATTTCCAAAACGCACACTTTTCTAATTGTATTTTGTAATAATACTTGTAGCAACTGTACTACCTTGCATACTGTATAACAAATTTGTTCTCCCAGAGAATCTCTTACATGACATTTACTTATAATATGTAAGAAATATTATTTTTTGTCATGATTTTTTCTGAATGTATCATGTAATACTTAGTGAGCGTTTTGGTGATTTGTCCTAGACAAGCGGTTAATAATATTTGAATATCAAATTAATGTTTTAGAAATATTTTTCCCAACTGTATGAAAACAGTTCTCCCACAGAACTAGAATCTCGTATTAAAAGCACATATCAAATTTATTCTATTCAAATCATTGCGTTTTTGAATTATCACTTTTACGTACGTCTTAAAGTACATACTGATAAACGATCAATATATAGCTGAATTGTTTTAAAAGTTTGATTTTTGTCTATAATATAGATGTTAAATTTGGTACTGAATTTATCAATACTGATTATATAGAGTAATCTATTTATATAGTAATTATGTTAACATATAATAATGAAGTCAGATGCTCAAATTTCTTCTGAATAGATTTTGATTAACATTTGGCAAATATATACACATTTGATGTAAAAATGATTTAAGAAATTCCTTATGTCTCTATCAAAGTGTTTTTGAGTTATCTTAATCACAAACACAGGCATATATTTTTCAGATCTGAGATTTTCGTTCTCAGTGAAACCTAAAGCATGGATATTCGTCAAATTTTCGAGAATTTTTGATGGTTACATTACTTTATCCACACTTCATGTATGAGAAAGTAAATAAATGCTTTCAACTAGGAAAATAGTAAAAAGAAACCCTGTAATACTTATAATTATCCTCAGTTGCAATTTGGGTTTTGAAACTTGAGCAATATATCCCTGAACCATATTAAACATTCACTATATTACAATCGCAAAGTAAATTTTATTTTCTTGTTCATAGAATTAAACTATGTTCAGATATAAAGAAGAGTGGTCAGTAAGTTTCTTAGCTATTGATTTCAACATTGGAAAGCATTTTGTTAGTATCTTGTGAGTTTAAATTTGTAACTCAGCATCCAGTTTCATGAATGAAGCTATTCCAATATACCTGAAGTTTAGTGAAGATTTCTTTTAAATATTGCATACAATAGCATTAAATAAAAGGAGGGAATTTTTATTAAGACTGGTGTCATTTCAATGTAATTATTTGAATTTCTAAAATAGCATCATTTTGTAAATAATTATTGTGCTGTAAAATGTATTTATATATATATAATTCATACATTTATTTTTAGAATGGTCTTTAGAATGGATGAACATATTATTAAAACCTGATGAACATTTCCTTTATCTGTGCGATCAAAAATATTTACAATAATTGATTAATGTATTTGAAAGTTAAAAATTTGTATTATATTCATGTATTGTTTGACATAAATATTTCACCAATCTATATTTGATCCAAAAGGTTCCGTCTTTCGCTAGTTTTTTGATATTTTTGTGTATACTTATGGTATTTTTTTTGAAGTCTTTATTTGTTTGTTTCCAGTGCAAACGATATCGACAACTATATGGAATGTGCCTTTCTTATAACATTTACATCTTTGTACAAAACTAACCTCTAGAAAATAACATTTCATAGGGCTCCTATTTTTGATTTCATATTTTACTATTATTTTTTAAAAGCTTAAAAGAGTACTTACTAATTTTGAAGCTCAGAATTGATCCAGTTTATTTTAATTCAATATTTTGTGGTATCAAGGTCCAAATACATGGAGATACATTTATTAATTACCATTATTAAGACTTTCCTGTGATTAGTCTTTGTTTCTAACTATTAATATTTAAAGCTACCTATGTAGATTACTGAAAGCAAAGAATTATCAAATGAAGGATATACTAGTATAAATAGAAGATCGCTTATACTATTATGAGCTGATATTTTTATGAAATATTTTTTTGTATCAGAGAGCTTTTGAAAAAGAAAAAAAAGAAAGAAAATGACACCTTTATTAACTCTACAGCGAAATCGATTAACAAAATTTCTTTCAAATATCTCATGCAGTATTAATAATGTTAATTATATAAACTGAGAAACGATCACGTTTTCAAGAAAATGTTGACAAATTATACTGCCTAAATTAAGCCTTAATGTTGTTCCTTCGATGTAATTTGAAGCTTTAGGCGACCTGCTCATTACATAAATTCAAATTTATATAGAAGTATTCTTTTACTTATTATCACAATTAGTTTTACTCTTTTAAATTGCTCTTCAATCAGCATTCGATTAAAAAAACACTTCAAAAAGAAGGAAGCTTGAACTTTCCTGGCTTATAAATCAACAAAATAAATCTTAATATCACAATAATTTCTTTTTTTCTTCCAGAAAAATGTATTTTCAGCCATCTACGAATGCTTTTTTTCAACATTTACATTCACTTACATAAATATTAATAATACATAATACATAAATATATAAATACATAAATATCAATATTTAAGTATTTCTCTTCCGATTAAAGACTTGAAAGAATTTCAGCACATTTGAGAAAATCTGGGCTGATTGGCATAGTTTAGTCAAATCTGGCTCTTGTACGAAAAAAAAATACGAATCAACCAACCAGTAACATAACGATAAATGATTATGAGGTCATTCTTCAAAGCATCCATCTATAACTTTTCAGAATAAGAATTCACCTTATAATGAAATTTCTAAATAAGGAAAGAAATATAACAGAAAATCTTTTCAGAGAATTAATTAGATCGGCAAAATTATTATGAGGAAGGGGATGGCATATTCAAGCCGTTTTTCCAAGTTATATGGTTACATACAATATTACTAAAAGCAATAAACTTCTCAGTGTTGGAATTTTTGTTAATTTATTCTATCAATACGCTTGCTATATTTTATCCTCAAATTACAAAAATAATTGAGAAATTAAATTTATCTCAAAAAATAATAAAATCTAGATTTGGAGACAAATCCAGAAATTATTAGCCAAATCTAGAAATTATCTAGATTTGAAATTATTTAAAGGGTTAGAGATGAAAGCTGTTTATAAACGATAATGGTCAAAAATTATTGTTTAAGAATTCTCAAGTGATCATCAAAGGTAACTACGGGGAAGTGATATTTTTCGTGAATTTCAGAAAGAGTATTTGATTTTGCAAGTGCCTTTAACAAACAAACAAAACATTTTTTCTAACAAGCATTTATGACAGATGGAAAAAAAAATGGTAGAAAAATATTGGATTTTATTCAAAACAATATGGAGAACATTGGTCACTTGACTCTCTAAACAATAATCACAAAGCGAACAAACCACAATATTTGAGTAATTTTTGCATAATATAAAGATATGAAACATGCGATTAAAGCATGCTTTATATATTTGTAATAACCCGTTAAAATTGTAAAAAAATATGCACTATAATAAAAATTGAAATCGTTGCAAGAATTTTTATTCCGTTCTGAGACGTCTATTCCAATTTCTTAAGTATATATATGCTAAGTAAGCAACATTTGCTCAAAATCTATTGATATATAAAGTAGGAACACTTAAAAGTTTATTATAAGAATATACAATTCAAAACATGATATTTAAATCTTTGTCGATGGGTTAAAATAGCATAAAATTAAGATTTAAGTAAAAAGTCCCAAATTTAAGTATATATGCAACAAAAATATTTAAATTCTTATTTAATTGATAGTTGGAAATATTTAATTTTCCATATAATATATTGTAACAAAAAGACTAATAAAAATTCAATGCCTTTGATTATTTATTGGTTCAAAAAATATATCATTATTTTTGAAAATTATAAAAAAATAAATAAATAAATTTATTTCTAAAACTAAGCAAATGTTGCTCATTCGGCGAATTTCCTCGATCTTAAATCACAAAAATAAAATTCTGCTACATACTTATTGCAATTGGAAAAAATAACCCCCACTCATTTCCAATTATGTTCGAGAGAAATTAAAAGTATCAGAATGTTCTTTCTGTCAAAGAAATACTTTTTCAATTATAAAAATGAAATTCTATTTCATAATTCAAATAGATAAAAAGTAAAATCCTTTCCAATTAAGAAAAAATATGCTTGACTTAAATTAAAAATAGTTGAATGATTTTCAATCAAACTTTTATTTCAGCGAATTCCTATTTTATGCACTTCACAGGATCATATAGGAAGATTAAAACTAAATAAATACGATTTGTTAAATTTGCTCAGTAAACAGTTCATAAAATAGAAAAGAAAATTAATAATCATGAATAAAAAATTTCTATTTTTTTTTCTCAATTCACTATATATTCATAGTTGTTCAATTATTTATGTGATTAAAAATGCATAAATGGTTTTAAAAATTAAAAAATTCTGAAAAATTAACTAAAACAAGCATTTTTAATTTAATTTTATTTATCCTTTTTTATTTAATATTTATTTTCAGCTATAAGATTATTTTTTAAAAAAGTTACTTTAAAAATTTGAATTAAGTAACGAATTTGGTTTGAAATAAACTCCTCTATAATTTAAAATTATATGAATATTTTATATATTCTTTTCACAAATTTTGATAATCAATTTCAAGTATAAATGTCAATTTATAGACATTCATATTCAATTATGTCATTTATAGGTATATTCAGAAATATAGTACTAATAAATAGATAAATAATGTAGTTATTTAATTTTTGTTAAAACAAATTTATAGCTTTTTTCTTTAAATATTTGCTATTAATAAATTAAAGATATTTTTGATTTTAACTTATATATTAATCTAATGTGTGTGTATATGTGTGTGTGTATAATGTGCAACATGCATTTAACAACATGCATTTCTACTAAATTCCCCACAAGGATATTGTTGATCCAAGAACTACCAACTTTTGTACACACATATTTCAAAGACTTTTTATGAGCATCTGAAAGTTTTCAAACTTTTATACCCTTAAGTTTCCACATATAAGAGCTGAATAATTTTTGCAACATTTAAAAATTAAAACAAAATCTTTGCATGATAATAATTTGTTTGACCTGACGTTTTCTTCTTCATATACAATTTAAAATAATGTTGAATAATTTCTCCGCAATATAAAATTGCAGCAGTGAATTTTAAAAAAAAATCAAATATGTCTAAAATAATTAGTCTTAATTTTTTTTACCATTATTGGTAACAAATATAATATGATTCTTCTGAACATTTGCATATTTGAGGATTAAAAAATGTTACATTATGATTTTAATAAGTTTAAGCTGATATTAATTGAGGCTAATTTTTGTTATCAGATTTTTGCGAGATAAATTTTTTGTTTCTATTCACTTTATTTTAAAGACCGCTACTCTTTTTATATGATATAATAAATCTTTTAAAGACGTTTTAATAAAGTGCATAAACTGTAATTACAGCCTTTTTCATAAAATTATTATTTATTTTTTGTACTGATTTCTTTTATTGGATAAATAATCGAAAAGCCTCTAGGATGTAAAATAAATTATGAAAAATATTATGTAGATGAAACCAATTTCTATCGCTGACGTTTTTTCTTAGTCTATTATATTTTTTAGTTTCAGTTAACAAAATTCCGTATCATCTGAAATTCAATGATTTTCCATACTAAAGTCTTAAATTAAAACTCAAATATTTTGACTTGACAAAGTATCAGAGAATGACTTAAATTTTGAGAAAGGAAAAGTAATATTTCTAATAAATAGAAGTTAAATACTTTTGAAAGTTTAAATATCAAAAATACTTTACTGGGAGAATCTTTATTACCAAACAGAGAAGAGATTATCAAACAGAAGTTTATTTTCAACCTTTATTCCCATTAATCAAAATAAAATATTTAGATTTTATAAATTATGAATTATTATAAAATTTGTCTTATGTAAAAATATAAATGGTTTTTTTCAAAAAATAATAAATAAAAAATATTGAGGGTAGAAATTTAAAAAAAAACCTGGTTAATACATATTAATATATATGAAAATAGTAACTAAATATATATTTTAATAACTGTTAAATGTATATTACAGTTAAATACATATTGAAATAGCTACTAAATACATATTTTAATAACCTCTATACATAAATTAAAATATCTAACTTTTTTTGAAAATTTGTTAGGAATTAAAAATATGATACATATATTGAAAATTTAAGAAAAGTGGTTAAATTCATCTTTAAGAATGTGGATACGGTGAATATACTATTGTTGATATTAAATAAATAAATATATACTATCAATATAAACAATACGTTCTGTATAAATAAATGTAGTTACAAATTTCATTGTAATTTATCAAATCTGAAGAAAAATATACAATTTATATACCCGATGTTTATAAAATTTTATAACTGGAAGACATTTTGATCTGAACAATTGAATCAATTTTGAAATATTATTCCTCTCGCATTGAAAAGAAGAATCATTTCATACCAAAACAAATGGATAGTGTTGGAGTTCATGAAATTGGCAGCATCCCATTCATTCATTTCAAAAATATATTTTATTCTATTTTTTTCTCAATTCTTAAAATTTTGAATTTGAGGGCAAGACGAAACATGATCCAAAATAACCTAAGGAAAGAATCTCCTCAAGAAAATGAAATGGGGGCGTCAAGAAATATAAATATTATCTGATATGATTTCTTCTAAAGGTCCACAAATCTCAGTGTTGAACTTCACTAAACCGTCTCAACTTTTGATCAGAGAAAAACCATTTTTCTCCATGTTTCTCTTTGTTTGGATATTTGCGGCTGAAGCATTACACTTTAGAGGATGTCTTATTCACATTTAGAATTCTCTTTTTTACTTGATTCGATTCGCGGTAAACTTGAAAGAAAAGTTTCATGAAATATCTCTTCTTTTTTTAAAACTTCTCCACTGGATGCATTATTTACTAGACACGGATTTGCAGTCTCAATCCAGTAAAAACGAAGCATTTGTTTTTCGCCCATTCTATTTTTAAAATGTGACTGGATATTACAAAACGGAAATATTACGAATTTTAAAATACAAATACGTTTTCCTTTTTTTTGTCCCATTTAGCACCTATTCAGGATCTATGTCGACTATTATCAAATTTAATTTCAAACGCACGTTAAATGGTAACTGATAAATGATGAAAAAAAATCTTCAAAATTCTGTTGAATATAAAAACAAAAATATCATGTTAAAATTGAAAAAGTAATTTCTTGTTTTTTACTCTAAATGTTTTCGAAATAACCTATGAATCAAAAAAAATTGCAAGTAATTTTTATTGCAGCCATTATGGATAAAGGAATAGTTTTGGTTGAGATTTCAATTCAACATTACATAATTTACGAATAATAAGATATAATTTATATTTTCTTTCATTCCTATTTTAGTCAATCTTGAAGATTTATATATCTAATTTTATTATGTTGTATGTAAATAATTACATTAAGTATCATATATCTTTCTATATTGAATACAAAAACTTGTAATATATTTAACGTTTATAAAGTTTATATATTAACTTTTATAATATATAACGTTATAATATATAAGTAAGAATTTGAATTTATATATAAAAAATATATGATACTTAATGTAATTATTTACATACAACATAATA
>JAOUZG010031916.1:4802965-4816891 GCA_026289955.1 Argiope argentata | reverse complement strand
TTTCCACAGACAGATATTTTGAATTAAATTAAAAACATTTCAATGTAAGTTCGAAACATCTTAAGAGATTTTTTAGAACATACGTATTACTGAAATTCAGAGGAATTTCACATATGAAACAAGACATCAAAATTTTATTTTATGAATAATAAATTTTTATTTTATTTGGCAATAAGATGCAATGCATTAATGAGTACTTTAAAAGAATATACCTCATCAATATAAATAATAATAATTAAAACTTCATTTAATAAGAATAAATTTAATTTTAAGAAGTAATAAATCAAATTAATTTAAAATTCAATCTTAAAAAGGATTCCTTTTCCAGTCTTTTTACAGTTTATTTGTTCGTTGAAAATCCATATCAAATACTATAAATAATATATAATCCCTCAACGCAATTTGCATATTCAATTATTATCAAACAACATCGGGAACAAATTTCCGATTATAAACTTTGTATATCTATATATCATCGCATAAACGAGCACAAAAAATTCTCTAACATTTAATACATGATACATGTCTAGACACAAAGAAAACAAAAAGAGGATAACTAAAATTAAAACAAAAGGGAAAAACTAATCAATCTCTTTGTTTAATTTTTAATCTTTTATTCAAACTGCTTTGAATTGAAATTTCTATATATGAATGTTAATACATATTTCCATTTGTAATAAAAATTGAAATAAGTAGAAAAGATAACATAATATGATTTTTAAATATTGTACATGTTGATATTTAAGAATTAAAGAACCCTTTTGTTTTCATTTACATTTAAATTAAATTTTAATTTACTGGATTTGCCTTTTGGATATAAAATCAATATTCTACATTATGATTATATTACTAATCAATGTAATGAATTTTATTCATCATGATTGAACACTAAAGGAAATTGCATAATTAATGTTAGCATTACGATTGATATCAAAAATGCCAGTCGACCAAATGATTTTTTGTTTTTTCAACGAGCCTATTTTATAAGAAATCAGTGACCATTCATTTTAAGCCGCAGAATCAAAACCTATGGCAGATTTTCAGAATATAAGTTCACAATTTTTTCAGAATCTTTGTACTATTCTGCTGCACTCAGTGTATTGAAGATTATTTCTTAATCATAAGTTGAAATAAATAAAGTTAAATGATATATGTTATAATACTTAAAGTTATGGTCTTTAAGTAATGTAAGTATTAACATCTAAAATTATTCAATCATTTTTTAAAGCTAGGAGCAGACTTAGACAAAATGAGAGCAAAATTGTTTTGATGTTTCTTTTCCTATATGTTGCGATCTAATTATCGGCCAAATCCTGTGTTTCGTATCAGGCAGACCTTGGAGACTTCGTAACATAATAGAAATATCCCTACTTAATACCACCATTTTTTAAAAGCCAAATTAAACCACACCATATTAACTTAAATTTTAAAAAGCTCATTAGCTTTTTATTCTACCAGAAGTTCCATAGGTGATGGTTTAAGTTAACAATCTAGTTTTTTTTTCAGATAACTATCAATAGTGATGGGTTTTGTGGTATTTACATAATCAGAAATAATTAATTAAAAAAAATTCACAATTTCAGCTTAAAAAAGTAATCGAAGAGGGATCACACATTTTTACTTGTTTCACAGGATATATTATTGCATGTTCATGTAATTTCTTTTCTATTTTGCCTCTTTTCATAAAGTTTTGATATTATAACTAATTTTCATTCAATAATTGATGTCTGAAGTTAGGAACACAAGAAACAAATACATGGCTTTTTGGGCAGGTTTTTTTTCTCTAGAATACAATATATTTTTTCCATATTAGATTACAATATATTTTTTCCATTCCTAGATTCTAATATATTTTTTCCCTTTTCCATTTCTATTCCATTCAATGCATTTTTCCATTATATTGACAAAAAAATGTCCTTCCAAAAGAGCAAATTATTCTGCATAATCAAGTTAATTAAGTTTGTTTTTCCATACTAAAAACAATTAATTTATCATAATTTTTACGATGCATCTATAAAAATAAATTTTGCAATCCTTTATCCATTGCAATGTTATAATTTTAGCAATTATAAATAATAACAATAATAATTTTAGCAAACATGGATAATTACAATCATAAATATAATTTAGTTTCTTACAAAAATAGATTTTCTTTGTCAACTTATATATAAACATGACGCATTAATATCGAAAATTTCAGTAAAACTTTATTTAAGACACTATAATTAGTTATAAAAAAAAAGGTTTTGAAATTATTCTAAAATTTTGAATGTAAATTTTTGTATTAAAAGTGAAGAACAAGAGAATAAATAAATATCTGTTAATAAAAGTTCCATTAGTTCTATGTATATAATGTCATTAGATGTAATTAAATAATAAAAACCTTATGATTTGGTTAGTTAATAGGAATTAATTAAGATTATTATGCTGAAATATTCATTAACTAAGTGAATATCAGCTTCTAAAGCATCCACGTGATAAGTTATACTCTGAATTGCTCTTAGTTTAGTCAATTATTATTAAATCAGCCAAAAACAACAAAAAAATTATCTTGTAAAAAAAACTTCAACCAAAATTAATAAACAATAAAAATAAATCAAATTTTTAAGAAGCATTTAAAATATCAACAAACATAAAATAACTTAGTTAAAAAAAATCGGGATAATTATCTTTCTTTGTGAATTTAGAAAAAAATTACTGAAAATGAACTAAATAAATTTATATTTTGAAGAATTAAAATAACAGTTTCGTCTAAGAAACATGGCTAATAATCAACAGTTTGAAAACAATTAATAATTTTATAATTTTTCTTTAGTGTCTAATATAATAGTTATTTTTGAAATGTTATAGTTAATGAAATGTTATAATAATCAAGAAGACACTGAACACACCAGTTATGCTTATTATGCTTATCTTAATTCAAAACTGTTTTAAAACGAACCACCTGTTTAATATAAATAATATGTTTGCTTCTTCTTTGAAATTTGATAAAATTTTAAATTTCTTCTCTTTTTCAAAAACGTTCAGTAAAGCGTACAGAAAGGAAATCTGATCATATTTTGTAATTTTTTTTACTTTTAAATATAAAAGTCTGAAGTACAAATTGTAAGGAAGTGTTCATACCTGAAGGGCTCAAAATTTAAGAAGTTGGTAATCTGCCGAGACGCTTACGATATGGAGTAGATTTTATTTGCTCTTTTCCTTTTTTTTTCCTAAAAAATTCATTCCTCCAAACTTGAACCTTTTATTGTTACGGTAATCACACTTCAGTCGATAATTCTTTTCAAATTTTACAACGGTTTAATTTGATTAAAAAGAAATTTCTCTGTTGTATTGAAAATTTTGATTTATTTATTTATCATTGGTATTTTTATTCTCACTAACAGAACAACTCTCAACTCTTCATAAGGATGCTTGTCATGAGGGACAGCATTTAATTTTGGCCGTTTTATTTGAATTGTATCATAAGAAAAAATGATTTTGTCAAAGTTTATTATAGATATACAGAAATTGCTTTTTTTGTTTAGTCAATTTTGAAAATAATTTGATCAATATCTTTTTTTTTCAGGTAAGTCAAAAAGGCTTTAAATAGCAGATGCAGGAATTTAAAAATTATTCTTCTTTATTCTGTTTATAGAGAAAATAATATGATGAAATTAAGATTTTAAACTTTATATGTAACGATTAAACTATATTCATTTTAATGAAATAGCTGAAGTCTCTTTTCTAAACATATTGTTACTTAAAAGATACTAATTTGAATGATTATTTCTTGTCTGAATATAAATTATGTAAGAAAGTTATTTTTCTTGTAAATATGATTAATTGAAATACTTAAAAAATGCTAAAATAACTGGAATTAAGAATATAACATTTCGAAACGGATAATTCCGTTATATGGCTGATACAGAGATAGGATTTTATCAAAAACTAAAATGTGTGCTTAGATATAATCTTTCAGAACATTATTGGTTTAGATTTCCAACATACATATTTATTGAAGGCTGATATTTTCAATTATAACGTAATGAACATCTAATTTTCAGTACCGATGATCACAATACTCTGCTTATTTTTTTTTTGAAAATGTTATTTAATGGCATTAAATAGCTTTGTTTTTCTTGAATAATAACCATAAACCATATTTTACTGGTGTGCCTTTTTTATTATTCTTTTTTTTATCTTTATTTTTCATTTTGACTTACCTTGATTTTTTAATTAAATATAAATATTTAGGAACTATAATGAAAAATAGATTAATAAATATTTTAAATTTGTTACAAAAATTAGAGACTTTTCATGTACGTACGTATTCTTTTTAAAATTTATTAGCATTTACTAATGAGTGTATGGGAATTTTTTAGATGCAAATTAGAAAAATTTACATTTTTTAAGCTGAAGAAATTCCTACCTTTTAATCAATGAAATAAATTGATGCCATAAAGAAAATTTTCGTGCTAATTTAAGATTGGGACAATTGTGCGTAAAAAAAGATATTACCAGTTCACCATTTTATCGTGTCTTCTGATTTCTATTCTTTAACTTCTGTTTTGATTTCTACTCACTTCGTTGAATCAAGTAGAAAACAAAGGAAAAACGTGAAAAAAAGAAGCACCAAAATACTTGAGGAAGGCCAGAGTGCTTCTGCTAAAATAACCTCCAGAACGTGTCCAGTATATATAATGATTTGCCACCACAAGGAAACTTGAAAAAAATTGGTTAAATAAAGAGCAAAAGATAGTTACTTCAGTTATTTTACTTTTAATAGACATCATACAACTACTTTAGAGGAATCAAAGTAAGAATATGCACAAAAAATTATTATATCGTATATACTTATAAATGCGTCGAAAAGTAAAATAGTAAGGTATCTCGAGATAAAAATTTACTAGGAAGTTGTTCAATCAAGGAAATTGTTAATGGTAGAAGCACTGGTACATGATACATTTCCAAATATTCATCATGCTTATTGAAACTTTAAATAATACATAATAAATCCATCTATTGAAACCGTTTAAAAGGAAATCAAGGTCAGTGGCCTTTTTCGGCATCAGTTTTGAAATAGAGAATTATTTGGGGGTTAGAAAGAGTTTCTCAATGATTGAAAGACAGAAATTCCCTTGTTGTGAGATCAGAAATGTAGGAAAGGTATTTAAGTCTGTTCATTTACATGTAGGTCATGTTTTGTTAGAATTACGCTTATTGAAGGGGAAAATGATCGTTTTCCACGGGCTGATTTAATATGTATAGCAGTTCAATCGTTGACCATATATCCATCAATATCGCCATCTTCCGTAAAAAATCTTGGAATGGCTATATCATAACCAACTCTGTCTAGCAGTAATATTTAATTGTTGAGGTCTATTCTATTTAGAAATAAATATAATTTACTTATTCTAGGGAATTGATCACTCACTACCACTTATGTTAATTTTTAAAACCGCCTGCAGTGTATAAACCGATACGTTCTTGTTTATCACATTTTTAATGTTGTTTCAAAAGACATATTCTTAACATCGAATTCCTTATAATTGTTATTAAATCTATTTTTATCAGATCCGTTTTCTTGTTCCATTACGTAACAATTATATTATAGAATATTCTTGTTTTAACAAGAAAGAAAGTTTCATGTTTCCGAACTCAGAAATGTAATAACTATATTGTTTAATTATTATATAACAGAAATGTGATTATATATCATTTATTACTTGAGTAATTATTGAGAAAAGTAAAAAATGCTAGAAGATATGGGTAAAAAGTCAAATTAGTTAGAATTGAGACAATTGGGACATTTATTTCATTAACAAAATAAACAGTATTAAAAATTCTTCAGTTCCTTTAATACAAGATTTTATTAATATTTTTGAATAAAATCTCAAGAACATACGGTATATCATTCATCAATTATTAATATAAACTAAATTTTAAATGTTATTACATAGGACCAAAAGGATTTAAAACTCATGAATATTTTATCGATTATAATTGTAATTAGTATAAATGAATGGTAGTTTAATATGCCATGAAAATAACAGAAAACTGCTTAAGTAACAATAATAATATGAAATAAAATAACTCGACTAAAATTTATTGCTATAATATGTACAACCCAATTTCAGTTGTACAGGAAATTAAGAGGAAAACCGAATTAAATGTTTTTCTACAAACATTAAACTATTTCTAGAAACTTTAGGTGATTTAAGTTTTTTATTCAAAAGCATAATGACATCTTACTGTAATTTATTATTTATCTAACATAAACAAAGATTAGGGAAACAATTATTTATTAAAAATATATATGTTTAATTATCCAGCATAAAAGTTTTTTATGAAGAAAAAAATATTTTTTGACCAGAAAATGACATAGAGTAATTTTTTAAATATAAAATTGTGTTCTTTTTATATTTAGTGTGAGTGTAAAGCATTTAGCATAATTTTTTTAAATGTCGATCCAGAATTAAAAACTTATTAATTACATTCTAATATTTTCTTAATATTATTAAAGATACATTTTTAATATTTCTGATTGTTAATATAGAGCCCCATAAACAATTTTATGCATGATCTCTCCACCATTCTAGAAGCAAATAAACATACTAAGAGAATACACAATTTTAAAAAAATCATTAGAACACCACAAGATTAAAGCTTCTGATAAAACGTCTTAAAAACAATGAAAGGATTTTAATGAAATAAAAAATATCCTTCTAATATTTTATACATTAGAAAGGTAATATACTTAAAATATAAAAAAATGGCAAAATAAAGAAGCTTATTCTTATAAAATTAAATTATAAATAAAATTTATTTGCTTAGTAAAACTGTATTTATGTTGTAAATGTACATTGTTTGGAATTTATTTAATCTTCACAATAATACAGAAATTGAGTGATAAAGTAAAAATGACCAATTATTTCCAAATTGGGGTGAATAAGTGTGTCGAATTTCTTTCAAATTTCGAAATCAAGCATATTTGCCATGAATGCAAACTATAATTTTTATTCAGCCAATCTAATCAAGAAGGCAGCCTTGTAAGAATTTATATTCAGAATGACCTGCAAAATGATTTTAATCTTATGAGCATAAAACCTTTTAATTTTAACCAATTAATTTTTAAAAAAATTTAGATATTATAAAAATACATAATGACATATTTTTTTGTTTAAAAAATCAGAAACCAAAATAAGTACAAGGTTTTTTAAATTATATGGAAGTATAAAATCTTTACAACTGTAATTCTTCAATAATCTTAATAAACTATTATCAGACTCATTCTTTGGAACGGCAGGGAAATATGATTTCTCATTTTAGGAAACTAAAAACATAAAGAAAGGCTAAGAGATTGACTAAAGAAAAAAAAAGTGGTTAATTACCCCAAGAGAACCGATTATAAATGAGGTCCCCTTACTTCTTGAGTGAGCAGCCACAGCTATTTCGATGTAGATAATGAGCCCTATTAGCATCAAAATCTGAACCGCAGTTCTAATTCTATGATAAATAGGTTCTGGTAAAAAGGGGAGGAAGAACAAAAATGAAGAGTGATTTGAAAGTATTTCTAATTATCTTTTCCTGGATGCGTGAATTTTAAATAAACCATATCGAACACTCCATTTTTTTTTAAAAAAAGTCTTTTGGTTACTTCTTTCTTAAAGAAGACATTTTTAATACATATCCCCTAATTTTCTTTTCACTTTTAAGTTAAATTGCATGATGACTTTCTATTCAAAAGCAACGAGATGAATACGAAATACGATGCATACGATTTACAAATCCAAAAGTAGAACAATCATAAATAATATATTTTACATAGGTAATTTAATATAAATATTTTTTCCTTTAAAAAAGAATAAATACATAGAATTATAATTAGAATTAATGCGGAAAACGCATTTCAATCATTAAAGCTATAGTATTTTCCCCACTAGGTTACTAAATGGAATAATTGTAATAGAATTCAAATTTATAACCCCATTATCAGGCATTTAGTTTTATATAGCCTTAAATTTTTGAAATTACTAAGCACTTAAAAATATTAGTAACTTGTTTATTAAGTACTTTAATTCCTCTTCTCGTTTTATTTCTGTTGCCCAGGAATATATTGCCCGTTATTGTTGGGGTTCCACTGATTAAATTTATAACTGCATGCTTCCCACGTCCTTTTTCTTGTTTCAGTTCTCAAAATTGAAGATCATCCCTTACATTTTTATTATTTTAATGGAAAAAAATAACTTCTGTAAAATGTATATCATTCCAGATTAGAAAAATCTTAATTTGAATCTTTGAATTCAAGAATAAGCAATTTTATTATTTATTTTAAGGTTATAGAGTTATAATTATCATTCACATTTTTTTGCGTAAGGGTATATTAAATTTAATAAAAAGTAAATTAATGCGTTGCTAAAATTTCAATAAAAAGAATTGAATGTATTCCATAAATTATATTATTTAATTTATTTTCTGAATAATTTTCTTATTAATTTAAAGAATCATTTATTTATGATGCAAACAATTTTAATATAAAAACTGAATTTTTTATTCATTAAATAATATTATTAAAATTAATATAAATAAGAAAGCATGCCTTCTCATTTATTTCAGAAATCAAATTTATGTACAAAATAAAAACAAATAAATAAGGATTGAAAATTTTAAAAAAGGCAGAGCTTATAAAAAGTAATAAAAAATTATGAAACTAGTGAAAATTTTAGTAAATATGGATATTTTATGAATATTATCAATTAGAAATTGATTTCATAGTAAAATACTTAACCTATGGTCATCGTTAGATTTGGCTGATGTAAAAAGTTAAAACTGGAGTAATTAGATTTATTAGGATACATATAGGATTTACATTTTAATCAAATACATTCTATGGCTATCGTATCACACAACGCTGATTAATCCCATTAATGTGAATAGTTTACCAGGTGCCATAACATAAAGAGAGCATAATGGGCATATTTTATACCCTAAAACACTGAGGGATTTTCCCAACATACTGAGGGAACATTTCTCAGGAAAAATATTAATTAAATTATTACACAAAATATTCTTTACACAAAACATGCTATTGCTCGATTAAATATTATAGAAAAAATGCCAATAGAAGCACTTCGGAGGGAGTATATGGTTTGGTGAAGGTGATAATATCTTGGAAACGCTGAACTGTCTATTCAAAGCATTGTTTTCTTTCAAATTATTGTCACTGCAGTAAGTATTATCGATAAATGGTGAATTTTCTCTCACGTAACCTCTGTCAAAGACTGAACAAGAATCCCAGTGACCAATCATTTGTCAATGATTATTTAATGCTTCCAAATGCAGCTCATTCTAATATTAGGTTGGGGAAAAAGAAATTCATTATTATTTTACAGCTATCTAACGAAAAAAAAAGGATTTTTTTTCAATTATTTTCAAAATTTCCATATGGAAAGAAATGAAAAATAATGGAAAGAAATCCATTATTTTCTTGGTAGATGGCTGTAAAATAATAATGGATTTCTTTTTCTCCAACGTAATACAAGTAACATTGATTCACTGAGCAAAACAGAAATAGCGAGTAACTTTTATCAACCCGTATGACAGTCAGTTGCTGTTGTCACCTCACGTTACAATCAGTTATTGTTACTTTTAGCACTTGCAAGGGATAAGTCCCGCTGAAACATCAACATATTTTAAGCAGAAGACATGCCTCTCTAGTTTCTAGTAGGGCCGACTAGGCCTACGAGTACGACTATAGCTACACTCTCATCACAGTCGCTTGTACAGCCCCTTTTTGCAGGGAGGCACAGCCACATATCTCACAGATGGCCCACAGAAGAACAGCCATGTTCAAACCGGGACTCCCAGAACACGAGGAAGACATGCTACCTCTGTGCCAGAAAGCCGGCGTTATCACTTCATGTAACAGTTAGTATTATCACTTCCATTGATAGTTAGGTGTGACGTCATCACATCTGGTTCATCTTTGAAGTATACTATCCATTATCTGGTTGAAAATCGTGTACATTTACTGTTCATTGAGTGTTCAGATACTTATTCCTCTATCATATTTTGCCTGTTTTACAAGGAGGAGATGCTTTTCTGCAATAATAAAAGAACTGAAAATTAAAGAAAAACATTTATTTTTGAAACTCTAGATAAAGTTCCAGTTATATGCCAGGAGATAAAATAAAATATGATGATCACTAGATCTCAGTATGATATATTTTTAACTGTCAAGGTATTTAAGGCTCCTTATACAATAGTAATCTCGAAAGTCATTGTCAAAAATGGCGCATGCTATTTAAGAAACTTGAGGCGGAATCAGCTTAGATATATTAGATGTAGCTATGACGACAGTTTTATTTATCTACATTCTATGATTTGATGTAATTGAAATCTTCTCAAACAATTACAATTAAAATGCATCTATGAAAAGAAAAATTGTACAATTGGTAGTCTTTCAATATTTTTAATTAGTAACTTTAGGAATATTTAATTTTCTTTTATACAAAATAAATATAATCATTTTCTTAGCACATATAAGAAAACAGAAATGATGTGAAATTCTTTGTTCTTGACAAAACATAAAATAAAATATTTTTTGTTACTACTGAAATTATTATTAACATCAGTTAATATTTTGAAATTATTGAGATATAATCAATTAATGAAAATCTTCTAACTAATAAAAAAATATTAGAAATTAAATTCTTGATTATGAAGATTATTTTCAATGTTATCATGCAAAATATAAAAAAATAGCATATAGTAGCATAAGTTGATATAAACTACTATATTTTTTCTGCTTATATAGAAGTATTTATGCCGAGAAGAAAAATTATCGCATTTTCTAGACTATTTTAACGCATTCATTTGCTTAGCTGTTTTTGAAATTGTTTCATATGGGAAAAATATTGTTAATTCTTTGCAGCTTACAAATAATGTTTTTAAACCAATATTTTTTCTTTGCATTTTTGTGTGACATAATAGTGCATTATCCTTAATTTTATTTCATATTTAAGCTGAAATAAGAATAAGAAATGGAATAAAATATTGAGACTTATGAATAAAGGTTTATTCCTAATAATAAAGTAACTGAATTAAAAATAAGAAGATTAATACTCTTTTCACGTATTTTAAAAGCAATATTAGGCAATAATAAGTACTTTACTATTTATTAAACAATATTATTTTTGTTATTTTTAGTCTTTTGATTTTTTTGATGTTCTTGCTTAATCAAAAAAATAAAATAAAATAAAACAATTATTTACAATTACACAGATAACAATTACAATTTACACAGAATTTGTAACAAAATGTTTCATTTTCTTGCTAAATGAATGTTTGAATTAATAATCTTATAAAAAATAATTTTCATAGAATGTCAATTATTTTTTGATAAAAAAAGATACGAGGATAAACAATACAATTGTCAGAACTAAAAGAACTAAAAATATTGGGAAATGTGCCATTTTTGAATTCACCCTTTCCTTATCTGATGTTTATTTATAAATAAAGGATGACTAAAGAAAATGATAAATAGCAAGCTTTATTCAGAAACAAGTGACAACATCCGAATTGATGAGGACAACCATTTATTCAAGTGGAACATCAATTCCAACTTAACTTCAAAGTAATCAATACAGCGTTGATTAATGTTCCTCTAAAAGAATATTTTATTAACGGTTGCTGGAAATATCTGTCTTTTATTTATCTATAACAAAACATCTTTTGGTTTCAAAGGAAATTAAGGTTCTAAATTCGATAGAGATACATTGTTTTTATTTACATTTATTTCACTTACAGACAAGAGAAAAAAATTATTAATGAGAATATGTGCTTCATTTTTAGCATTAAATTTTATCAGGTTCAGCTAGAGCGCAACAGAACTTATTGTTATCTCTACTCTAGTCTAAATGATAAAAATTAAAGATCTGCGGATAACAGAGTAAAAGATATCTTTAACACAATTTATAACAACAATCTATAAATCATTCTGTTGCAATATGAAATCATTGGACTGAGAGAAGAAACACTTATTTTAAAATAATGAAATCTTGTTTATTTATTTTAAGAATACTTTTTTTAAGAAAACTTCTTTTTCTTTAACCTACATTTATATCTCAATAAAGGAATTTTTATTAATTACTTTAAAAAATCAATACGCCGTCTTGCTGGCACAGAGGTAGCGCGTTTTCTTCGTGCTCTGGAGGTCCCGGGTTCGAGTCCTGGTTCAGGCATGGTTGTTCTTCTGTGTGCTGTCTGTGAGATGTGTGAATGTGCCCCCCTGTAAAAAGGGGTTGTGCAAGCGAATGTGGTGAGTAGGTAACAAAGTCGTACTCTTGGCCCTAGTTGGCGCTACTCAAATGCAAGAGACGCTTCATTTGGCTTATTCTGCTGCTGGGTTCAGCGGCGGGCTTGTCCATGACAAGTGCCATTTGACACAACAAAAAATCATTACATTTTGCTGATGAATAGTATATAAAAATATATTTCTTGAAAACTGCTCTAAGATTACCAGTTGTTAAATTATATTCTTGCAATTTTAGTTTATATTTTTACAAAATTAAAGTTTGTAACAAAAACAATAGAAATTTTGTTACTACATTGTGTGTGTGTGTGTGTGTGTGTGTTTTGAATATATCAATGACAGCATTTTAAGCTATTATTTGTAATTTTGAAAAAAAAATCAGTTTTAGTTTCCTTTAAAAAATAAGTCATTTACAATTTCAGTTATTATTTTTTTCAACAAATAATTTAATGTTGAAGTAGCAAATAATGACTTTTAATGAAAAAAATGAAAGCTATATCCGACAATGGTATATTTCAAAAACGTTTGTCACGACATATTATCATTGAGATATGTAAAATCATTCTACTTCTGTCGATTGAAATGAAAATTTGTTGCCTCTAGAAATCAATAAACAATTTTTATTTACACTATATTTTGTCTTTTATTTTCACCTTTTTTGTGGTATATATTACATTTAAAAAAACCTTGATTGAAAGAAAGATTCAACGGAAATATATCTGACGTTCGAATGTTTTACTGAGAATAATTTCTAAATATTCTTCTTTACATTAAAATAGGCACTGTAATTAATATTGAGATGGAAATTCCTGCATTTCTAACTTCTACTTAGGTATATAATATGAAATAGAAATAAAATAATTAACAAAAAATAATACTTTTTTATCCCAGTGTGACGTCAGGTAGAATATTCATCACTCTAATATTGTTTTAGTTCTTACTACGATGATCATTGTGGATGAAATGGAACAGTTTGAAAAGGATTTATTAATTTCATGATTAAGTTAAATGACATATCAAATTTTATATTGTTAAGTAGTTTATAAAATAACTGTACAGCAAAAAGTAAGATATAATACAAAGACAATGATCAGCTTTTATACAATTAATTATGTAAGAAAATTTCAAATAAAGAAGAAAAAAGGCTAAATTTAAACCTGTTAATGAGGATTCGAAGTCAATTTTGGCAATGGAAAATGCTTCAATTTTCTACACTAGTTGGGGTTTCTCAATACATATTAGTTATTTATAATTTCCTTTATTCTGTATTATTTTAATTCGGAAGCTCTTCAAAATGAATCGAAAGGGATTAATTAACAATGTTTGATTTTTAAAGAATCAAACATTCTGAAAATAAACAGAATCATTAAAATTAATCTGGCCAAAACATGTTAACCTCAATAGTGGGGGAAAAACAAACTGAAATTGTTTCTTATTTGGAGGTGGAGAAATGAAGATTTTTTTTGCGACAAATTTAGTTTTTAATTAATAAATAAAAAAAAATTAATGAATTAATATTTTTAAAAATCCGCAATAGCATCAAATGTCAATCACTACACGTTTAAAAAAAACTTATTTGAACTTAATTGGAAGAATAAAAAGTATTTTATAAAAGATTGAAAATTCGAACT
>JAOUZG010031916.1:4790626-4802565 GCA_026289955.1 Argiope argentata | reverse complement strand
TATGTATATATATGGAGAATGTGAGCTAATAATAGGAATTGAATTACCCTAATCCTAGAAAAGTTCCCACGACTATTTAATTTATATCACTAGAAACAGAAATTTTCATATCTTGATATAATGTAATATTTATTTTTGACAGATAATATTTTCGGAAAATATAGTCAATTTTTTGACTTAATTTTAAATTAACTCAAAATTCTAATAATTTTTTTTAAAAAATGCTTTGTGATCTCTTCGGTAGTTATTGTAGTTTAAACAGTTTTGGCGAATGTAGTTATTGTAGTTTAAACAGTTTTGGCGTGTGTTGCAATCATCTTTAAAATTAGTATCGAATCAATTACATGCTAATTATTCCACATTAAATGTTTTCCACTATTTTATTTAATTATTTTCTTGTCAGCTCTTTAAACGAGTTTGTCAGATGAGATTATTGCTTATATTATTTGTATAAATAATTTACATATAACTTCATTTATTCAATTTGTTTGAATCATCATCATACAAATCATCATACATGAAGACACATAATTTTAGTTGTCTTGACTTCTAATTGCTGAACACAGAAACCTTTTCACTACCCAAATCCATAAGAACTATTATGTTTTGAAATGACATAAAATTAATTTTATCCTTACTTTTAATAGGAATTATTGCCGGATAATACCGAAATTCAACATTTTTTTGGAAAAATTATAGTTAATATAAATGCACACTTATCCCCCCACCCAAGTTGAATGTCTGTTTCTATAAGGTTACCATCAGGAGCATTATGCAATAGTAAGAGTTTGATGGCCTGTCTTGAGCAGCACTAACTTGCATAAATTATATGTAAGAATTTTTATTTATGTTGTTGTTATTAGGTGCGTTTGACATTAACAAACCTCGACGAGGCGTTGGCGAGTTTTTAGCCGAAAGAGCGCTTCCTGTTTTGAAGGGCCAAGTAGAGCCAAGAGTACGTACTAAGTCGCCAAGAGTACCTGACAGTCGTTTGCAAGGTCCCATTTTACAAGGAGGGACACATTTATGCACCTTACAGATATAACACAGAAGAGCAACCATACCCAAATATGGGAGGCCCTGCAATCGGGGAAGAGCCCTATGCCAGTTCGTCGTCACTTTTATTTATACTAATATTAATATAGATCAAGGTGTGTGTTGGAGTTCTATAAGCCACACTGTTTAAATTACTGTTACCAAACTCGGCACGTATATGTCTTGAAGGAGGAGAATCTGCAACTCAGAGTGATATATTTGAAATTTCAATTATAATTGTAATTGATGAAAACTTCAGCTGAGTTTTGGGGTTTTTGTATTCATTTTCTAAATTTTATTTCCCCAAAATAAATTTTATGTTGATCTGAAATTTAAAAATTATGCTTTTAATGGCAATTTTTAATAACCATAGAAACATTTTTTCTGAATTTTATACTGATTTTTTTTGCCTTGGAAATCAAATTATTTTCATTTCTTATAAATAGTTACGTGATTGTTTATCCTTCTTTGATGAATGTCATAGAAGAAAGGTTTCATTTCATATCTGCGCAATTTATAAGACAAAAAAAGTACAGTTTTTTGCCTCGAGTTTAGAGTACAAATGAACAGCATATTTACATTTTCATTAGAATTATAATCGTGTAAGAGTGCCTTTATATGGAACAATTCACGAAGAAGTATTACTTGAAAAAAATTCTAAATGATTTGCCTAAAACTAAATATAGCAATTACTATTGGTATACCAAATGAAAATAATTAAATTTATTTATTACTAGTCACCTCAGGCTAATGGCAATATTCAGATATCAATAATTCATTGGAAATTATTTCATCACTTAAAGACGATCCATTAATCTTCCATGAAGCATTTCTGCCATAAATGTTTACTTAAATAATTACTTTACGATATTCTTTATTTTGTATCAAAAGTTTGTTGCACTGCTTAGAAATTAATAGTGCAGATAAGGAAAGAAAGATCTTATCTCGAATACTCTATTTATATTTCATATTTTTTTTCTCACTGTGAAAACATTTGAATTATTCTGTATGGCATACATAATTCGTTGAATTCAATTAGGAGATCGTGATTCTGTTAACATATTAGTGATATCAAATTAAATCGAATACTAATTGCACAGTCCTGAGAAATAAGAATCTATGCTATTCCGTACACATTTATCATTTATTTGCTGTAAAAAGAAGAGAAATTTTTTTTTGAATAAAAGTTACATTTAACATAAAGCAAGAAATTATCCTTAAGGTGATTTTATGCATGATTAGTAATTTATTGCGTACCCTTAATCATTAGCTAATTTGCTTAGGAAAACATTAATAGTGAATTTTCTTTCAAAGATTCGATGCCAAAGTAAAATAGACATTACTGAATGGATTCAATAAAAAATGATTTATCAATATGATTTCTCTGAAGTGGCTCTGTTTTTGTGGAATATGAACTGGCGTTGAAAAAGAAAATCGGAGAAGTTTTCTGTAATCAAAATCGAGCTTTTAAAAATAGATTTTCATCGAGGATTATATATCACAATTCTTATTCCTCATCTTGAAAAGAAATATAATTTCTAAAATTTGTATAAATAGAAACTCTTTTTAAAATGTTTCTTTAAAATGCATGTCTATTCGTTTTAATTAACATTTCTTTGGTGATTTAGAACGTAAGGAAGAATAAGTTTGAATTTAAAAACGAAATGTTGTAAGAATCCGCCTTTTAAAGAATTTAATTAATTTCTTTAATTATATTATCATTTTTTAAAGCAACACTCGGCCTATTTTTATGATAGACCTCATATTTTTTTTCAATCGCAGTCAAATGACAAGGACTACAACTGAGCTAACAAAGCCTCGTATCAGAGTTTTACACCACACCAGAAGAGAACATTTGCCTTGACGGATTTAGACGGTGACCTCACTACCAAACCATCATAAACTATTAACGTATTTAATGATTATTTGTTGACATTTGCTTGAATTTCGGATATGATGCTATTAATTTAATAAAAAGTCCATCGTTTGTTTAAAATTAAAATGAGACAAAACTCATTTTGACGTAATTATTTATAGCTAAATTATATATACTTGATTTTTTATTTTTCCAAGTTAACCCATATAAATTGCATTACTTAATGTTATTTAGATCAATATATCTTAAGAATTTAATTAAACAAATTAATTAAAAAACTAAACAAATAACCAAGTTTTTTATCTAAATTTCATAAGTTTATACTCTTAAGAGATAATAGTCATTTCATTCCTAATCATTCAGACTTTAAATAAAAATCTGAATTGTTTACAATCTTGATTATGTTAGTTCCTTAATGAAATTTTTTAGTTAACTACTTTGCTTGTGTTACCATGCACCAAAATAGCCTAAAATAAAACAGTGAGAGAGAAAAAATATTCGGAATTTTATTTATAACCGTTTCAATTTATATATAAACTCACTGTCCAATGAATTAAAAACCTTCGATAATTACATTTGAATGCATGCTAGGGTTAAAACATGCAATTTTTTTTGTTATGATTTGGGTTACACGTGGTTAGAATGCTAGTATAAGGAAGGTGGCAGAGTCCTTTTCGCGATGAATGAAGTGAAATTTGAAAAACGACAGATCTTTCACCATTTGAAAAAGGTCTAATTGTTTGTGCATAAAAGTATACAAATGGAAAAAAATACATTATTATTGATTCGTATTAATGATAAAGCTTTTAAACCCTCCTTTTATTAAACAACTATGCCAGAAATCAGATCCAAAAGTAACTTTAAAAGAAAGTATTGCTTTTTTTTTAAAGGGAATGAAAAGCATATTTGCCGATTTTCCTTTCCATTCTTCATACAAAAACAAATAACCAATGAAACTATCCCAAATCTTAATTCCATAGATTCTGCTTTAATTAGGTTTATTGATAATTATTAGTTTTCTTTACTCCGAAAAATGCAAAAAGGCGAAAAGTAAATGTTTGTTAAAAACTTTCATAAACATCCCTAAATAAAAATAAGCATTTCATAATGAACATTCACTAATTAGAGATATTAACACAGGGACTTTAATTAAGTTATAATTTAATTCCGTTTTTTTAAAGAATTGTTTATTTGGTTCAGTTTTTACTGATAGAATCGATATTATGTGTAATGGTACAAGAAAATAAAATGTGGAAAAATGATTGCTAAGAAAATATTCAATTAGCAGATGAGGAAATATTTTCCGTTTTTATAAAGCAAAAAAAGTATTCAAGAACCAATAAAATAAATTCAATCTGTTATTGCTATCTCCAATCATATCTAGGAGCAAATATTCCGAAAAAATTCACTGAATAACAGAATTATTTATCATTTATAGATTTTAACCATTTGTTCTTTATGATAAACTTAAGGAAAACTGAAGGCAAGTTAAATTTTTATGATTTATTCCCGATGCACATTTTGAACAGCATTTTAGGAAAATACAGATCAAATCATATTATTTATTTTTAACTGACTTTAATAATTATATTCCTCTTATAAATAATATGAAAATAATACTATTTATTTTATATAATTTTTCTAATTATGAGAAAATAAATGTGTCTCTGATTCAAACTATTTTTGACTTCTGAAAAATTACTTTAACTATTCACTGAGAAAATATTATTTTTATTAATAATTAGAACTGTTTATATTTGTCCCTAAAGTTACTCATGAATGAAAAGATTAAAACAACCTTAACAAAGAAGGGCATTTTATTTTACAAAATTTATTTTTAAAATAAATTAATGTGTTATTTTGGAATTATTTTTGCAAATATAACTAATAATTCCAGTACAGTTTTAATAGGAAAATAATTGTTAATGAGATCAGAGAAATAGGTACAGCAAAAGGTTTAAAATATCTATCAGTTTTTAGAAGTACTGTCTGTTTATTTGTAACGATAAAAATGCACTTATTTTTCTATCCTCATCATTTGGAAGAATTTTGAAACAATAATAATATTATACTACAATTAATCACTACTCTGTAAGAAACATGACAATAATACATTGGATGATTTTTAATGGCGTGATAAAATTCAATTACATGGGGAAATAGCTTTAAAAGCAAGTGGAATCGAATAAGTAAATAATTAATAAATTAAAATTTGAAATAAAATGAAAATTCACTTGTTTTTTTTGTTAAAGATTTTAAAGCATTGGAAATTTCATTGCTAAGGATGTAAAGTGATAAAAAAGGAAGTGACAATTAATGAGGAATTGATTTTTTCGTAACGAGAAATTATGTTTTGGGGTGTATATATATATATATATATATATATATATATATATATATATATATATGAATATTCATTAATTTAATAAATATTTCCCTTTATTTTCAGATTTTTTTATATTTATACTTATATCATATACTTTTTGTATCAAATTCAAATATCAAATAAGTTTATATAAATACAAATAATTGTTTTCTATATAAATATTGAAAAAGGAAATTTTTCTTTGAATTTCCTTAATATATGCATTTAGTTTCGATATTATTATGTAAATCAATAAATTCTTCTTCCCGTGTTCTCATTCTGTTAGATGCGCTTTTGTTTTATATTCTATGCCACAAATAACCTAATTCTCTCAAAAGTGGCTAAAAATATCATCGCATTCTGATACGAATTTCGCTTTTTTCAGTAACATACTTCAACTTCAAATTTCATTTTCCTTTTAGAAAAAAAGGATGTTATGACCCTTCACAAATACAAGATGTATGTAGATTAAATTTTCTTTCATATACATTCAAATGAAGAGCTTCTCTTCAAAGCAGTTCAAAAACAAGAAGCATTTCTTTTTCATATAATCTTTTTTGTTTTGTTATCTTATGTAAAATCCTGGGTGATTTGAAATTTTTATATATGAAAATGCACAGCAAACAGATCAAAGCACAGAGAAATGAAATGCAATTCTTTGAGAAAGTTTTAAATTTCTAGAATTTTTTTAATATATTGAATAAGAGAAAATATTTCATCTGGAAAATTCAGGCCTAGAAACCATTATATAATTTGTTTAAAAAAATTCTAAACCAATTAATTGAAAAAGCATATATATATAAGATAATTAGAGCTTCCCTTGAAGTCATAAATTAAATTTATTGAAGATTCCTAATTAAGTTTCAAAATTTAAGACGTGCTTACAAAATTTTATTTTATTTTTTATACTTTACATAGGGGAGTTGAAAATTCCTGAACAGTTATTATGTTCTATTTTCATAGAATGTAAACAAATAAATAAAAACTTTTATAAAGAACTTGATACAGATAAATATTACTATATAATGAGATTTTCCCCTCAACACAAAACGAATAAATGCATAAGGATACTCATCACGCGATTTCTCAAGAATCAAATTGTCTTAAAATAAGAAGAAAAAATGTTTTTAGGTAGATATTTCAAGATATTTTTTGGATTTTTACACAATAGAATAATATTTACTGAAAATGATTTCACTTGTTTATATGTTGCAAATAGTGGATTGAGATGAAAGATTATCAAGATTTTGTGAATTCAATAAAAAAACATACCATATATTTTTAATTAGTAAAGTATTTTTTATATTGAATCAATAAGAATTTATTAGTTTTCCTTTTTAAAAATTTAAAAATAGATATTGGAAAATGCCATACGATCATGCCACAAGATAAAGCCATAAGATTATGAGATTTCATGATCTTATTTTCACACATGGGATTTTTGGGCTTCTTAGAGAAAGAAAAACTTGTTTTGTATATTAAATTCATGTCAATGATGAACAAAAATTATGAAAGTTGCGGCCTTTGGCATGAATATGAAATAAAAATGTTTTCTATTTGGCAATTAATCCTTTATATCGTTGGTATAAGTAACAGAAAATCAATAATATTCATCCCTTTTTCCTGATGAAATGATACCAAAATTTGACATAGTGTTACAATTGTAATCACATCATGTGATAAAAAATTTAAAATTATGTTTTAAGTTTTTTCTATGTCAAACTTTTGTCATAATTTTTATTTATTGAAGTCATGGCATTTTTAGATGCAATAGAAAGAACACCCTGAAAAACATCCAATCACTTTAGATATATGGTTCCAATTTTCAACCGGAAATACATTACAGATACTAAATCTCTGAAGAAATTCCGCTTAACAAGTTCTTAACATTTCTCAACATACCTATGTCCATTTCTTAACATACCTATATCCATTTGTATTTGTACTATTGGATATATTTCTGATTGAATTTCTTTAAAAATATGTAAATTATATAAAAGGTTTGGCTTATATCACAAATTCCATCGATCTTATATCAGTCTTTCCGTGCTCGTATACAGAGAAATAGAAAATAAACAATTCAAAAAAAAAATCTGAAATTTAGAGATTCATGTTTAGTTTTTTGACGATTTCCATAATTCCTCTTTCTATACTTTATATAGTTCTTGCATATATGAGAAAGTAAGTTATTTACTTATCATAATAAAAAGACAAAAATTAAAATAAACATATTTCTAGTAAAAACAAACAAATGTTCACTTGAAAATGGCATAATATAATGAAATATTTGGGTTTTTTTGTATTTAGTTACCTCACAATTATTTAGTCTTAAAGATTTGTTTTAAGATTTGTTTAAATTTTAAAGAATCTTACAAGAATAAAAATAGAGTATTTTTTTTAAAAAAACAATTAAATAACCTTTTTAAAGTATTCTGTTAATCTAATATAAAATCAGATTTACCTAAGGTAAATTAAAATTAAATAGGTGCGTACTATTTTTAACAAACGTAAGCAACTTATATTAGCTGTTCATGAGACTTTCATGTGTTGGGAAATAATATTATCTTCACAAAAAGTAGAAAAAGAATTGAAATAAATAAATAAATAATATCTTACCTTTGAAAGGCAGAACAAAACAAGGAAAAATATTAGTTGTTTAGAGTATATCAATCATTAACGAAATTAAATGAAATCTGAAAGTGTTAAGAGAATTTATTTGAAGTCGTTAAATTTTAAAATATTTTATGATATTAATAAAAAAAGAATTTAAATGGTCTTAGACAAAACTAATTTAAAATGCATGAAATTGCTTCTAAAGTTTCATTTGTATATCGAAATAAAGCTTCACTTTAATATTAGTGGCTAAATCAGATTCATTTCTTTCAATAGATTCATTTCTTCCAATATTGAGGCCGCCATTTAATAGAAAAAAACACTGAAAGTATTAAGCACGTGGAACGGAATTTAATTCATTCTATCTAGCAAAACTCTGCGTAATTCACGAGCAATTTCCTGCTAAACTTATAGGCCAGATTGATCTCCTACTAAGAAAAGGTCTCGTTTTAAGTTCCTTATTAAAAATTTGAAGATTTCTTTTTAAGGATCTGCATTAATAAATATTGTTATATATAGAAATTCTCAAATAATATTTTGTTTTCGAATTCATCATTCGGCAAAGTTATTTTTAGAAATGCCTGAAATATCTTCAGATATTCACAAAACACATTCCTTTGGAAGTTTCAGGTATGCTAAAAATAACGAATTATAATTTGATGCTATTTCATATGGTAGAATTAATTTCTCTCACATGAAGGATAATTGAGGTATTAATCACTATTTAATTAATCATTAATGATTAGAATCATTAATGATTAATATTGTACTTGCCTAGACAGCCTAGATTGAAATATTGTACTTGCCTAGACACTTCTTTTATCTTCACAGTCCAAATTTTTAAAAATAAGTATTAATAAATTTTTAGTTCTTTGATCTCTTTTACAAGTTTTAAATGATAGAACAACAAAGAAATTTTGAATTTATATTTAATGAAACGAAAAAAAAGGATAAAAATATAAAAAATACCTTACTATTAATGGTACCACGTTTTCTGACAAAAACACTTATATTGCATATTTTACTTGAAGCATATTTAAGAATAACCTTTGTTTGTTTGCATTGAATTAATCTCAAGCATCTTTTTAGCTTTAATCTTGGCTGCGGAAGTACTTGTCTTTATATTTACAGAGTGTTTTAAATAATTATTTTCTATTTTTTTTTTTGAAAATTAATCAAGCTATCATTAAAAATATTGATTTTTTTCCTGCAACATTAGAAAATAATTTTCTGATAGAACCCTATTACATAACTTTTTGAAACATGATAAATATCAACACATGTTTTAAAGTTTTTCCAGTTTACAGTCTTTGAAATTTGATCAAAGACTGTTAAATGTTAAATTCATTGAAGAATAAATTGCCTGTTGCAGTTACTTAGTATAAAAAGTAAATATTAGAAAAAAATTCACTTCTTTGGGCTTATATACCTTAATTATACCCATAATTAATAACTTCATTTCCTTATTTCTTTAATATTTATAAAATCAGGGACTTAAGTGTGATTTCTTGTTTAAAAATGAATATAGAAGTTTAAATAATTGAATTATTTTAAATCCAAATGCCATTCCAATATTATGTAGCTATAATTTAATAAATTTATTCTCCTATGTCTTTGTAAAGCAATTAGGATTTTCATTAAATGTTGTTTTAGAAGAAATTTGAAGCAAATGCATAAATGTGTATTTATGTACATTTTTCTAATACGTTTTTTTTTTCATTTTATTTTCTATGAATATCCTTAGCATTTTCATTCAACGTACTTTTTATTCACATTTCTTATTCCAGATTGTTATTAAATCATATTTTACTTTCACCAGAGACAAAGTATTAAGTGATACTTCATGCAACTTATTTCGTATATGCTGAGTATTCGAAAGAGAAGCCATTTACATAAAGGAATAAAAAAAAATACCATTATTTCTCCTAAGAAAAGTGACGACTGACAGTTGCGTGATTGACGCCAACGATTTTTCATCTGCAAGGCATCACTCTTTCTCCTCGACGTCAGGAGAAGAGCCAGGGCGAGTTGACATTGATTCGCAGCTGGATAAATTTGCTATTTTCGTTGTCTGTATACAAATTGCATTCATGTCTAGCATGTAATATTCTGCTGCCTAAAACTTTGACATGAAATTTCGGAAAGTATCTAATTTTAATTAGTATGTTTTTTTAATGAAAAAAAGGTTTTATTTAAATTAAAATGGGCTAAGAATCTATTTTCTTAGTAAACGACGTGTTTATTTTTTTCCAAACTATAAGAAAAACTGAAGTAAAATGTATCATTGCAGACAATCACATTTATTAATAAAGTTAGCATTACTTTTCACTGTAATTGATCTGGTTGGGATTTTTACAAGTCATATCCCTGACTGCCCAATCCATCCGAAGGTACTCGGAAAAGATTACTGAATAACCAGAGGGCCACAACAGCAACACAGGTGGGAATTGTAATTGAGTCCTCTGAGTCACTAACCAACTACGGAATAATCCTTCCATAAGGAAGTAAGGCCCTCAATCAATGGGAGGAACCAGACCACTAGTTTTTTTTTTTTTTTGCAGTCTCCAATAGTGGCAAGAACCAACCACCATACCGAAATATATGTATCCTCATTCTTTTGAGTCTTCTCCCTAAAGGGGATTGGGATTCTTATGATGCAACACCAATTAGTTTCAGCATCTAATATTTGTTTTAAAAAATTCATTGGTGACAATTTTTAAGTGCAATAATTTAGATTTGAAAAAATAGTTTGAAATTTTATTTTTCTAAAAACAATTTTTATATTCTTTATTCGAAATTAAATTTGATATTTTAAAATTAGAAAGATGGTGTACATTTTTACTGATACACGATGATAAAGCTCGTCATATATTTCAATTAATTATTCGAGTTTTATCATTTTCCGTGTACATAACGTTTCACAGAATTTAACTAATTCATACCATATACCAGTCTGCAATCGATCCATGTTGTCTGAGAACGGGGTAATGTTACAACAATATCCAAGTAACGATTTATGATGTGTGTTGGCTCATTTCATATTAAATATGATTATTTGTTTAGATTAAGTCATATTATATTATGGTATTAGGAATTTAAAAATGACGAATTCATAATGCAGTAATATAGGCAAATTATAAAAGTATTATTTCAAGCTAAGGAATATAATTAAACTTTATGTCCAGTAGTAAATATAGTCATATAATAGTCAATAAAATTGATTGGATAATTTTTGGAGCAATATTTATTTCAAAATATTAAGATTATCAAACAGATGCATTTTATTAAATAACAAAAATTTAATTACCTGATGAATTTGCTATCATATTTTTGTATTCCATCGGTAACTGGCTAGTAAAAACAAGAAAATATTAAAATTTTCATCGAATAAATAACAAAAAGTTTCTTATGTATACAAAACTCATACTGCATAAATTCAAACAAATTAGAACAAAAAAAATTGATTGCATTAAATAAACAATAGCAATGCAAAATAAAAATATTTGAAGAATCTAATCAATTAGATATAATTGAAAATGCATTAAAATGAACCTATAATGATAACTGAAATAATAATAAATGCAGTTAAAAATAAATAGATACTATAATGAAGCAGAAGAAAGAGAATTCAAAATTGAATGTTTCTGAGAATAATTAATAAATTAATCCTAGAAATGTATTTTACATTTAAAAATCCTTGCATTTTATTAGCAACTAATTACCTAATTTTACCACTGAGGCAGGAATTGTTAAGCTTCTTCCGCTGCTGTAAAAAGAATAAAATGAATTAAAATTTAGATATAATAAGTTAAGATATGTATTAAAATTTAAAGAGATGAAAGAAAGAAGTTTTTACATTTGTACAAATTATATTTTTAAATATTTAGTAATGCTGGCTGTTATTATTTTTTTATCTGATTATTTACAAATTAACTTTTTAAAGATTAATATTGAATGTGAATTATTTATATGCAATACAATGGGGTTTATTTGTTGTTGTTGTTTTTTATTTTGGCTTTTTATTTCACTGAATTTTGTTTTTAGTTGAAC
>JAOUZG010031916.1:4774152-4790616 GCA_026289955.1 Argiope argentata | reverse complement strand
TTTTTATTTTGGCTTTTTATTTCACTGAATTTTGTTTTTAGTTGAACCTAAAAAGAACCATTTAAAATAAAACAGTATACAATATTAAGTAATGAAAAAAATCAGGAAGGAATAAATTTTTGATACAAATAATTGTCATTACTTCTTAATTTTTTTTATTTATTACAATACAAAATATATAATAGTCTAAATTTGATATCAGCACATTCATAATATTTTCTGAATTGTAAACCGTTAATGAATTGAACCGTTATAAAATCTAAAAATGGGCAGAAAACTTTCATACTCAGTTAAAAATTAAAATTTGCACTAAGTCATTTTATACTTTTACTCGAATTTATTTTGTGAAGAGATATGCAATCAAATTCAATGATTATAAATTTACCTCCATATTACTTGTACAATGATGGAATGAAACAAAGTCATAACACTAGAGAGAAAGGCTGTTAATGAATTTAAACTTCAGTATATCTCCATGCCCATGACTGACCACAATTATATGTATGGGTGTTAGGTTGCGTGGAATTTCAATTTCTGTTCACTAAACACCGTCTCTTATTCGATTATCTGGGCATGTAGTTCAGTAAAAAATTCAATTCCATTCTTCTTAATTTCTGAAGCATCAAATACATTACATTAAAGTTGATTTAGTATAAATATTTTTTGTAAATAAACGGTTTTTTTCTGATAATGTTAAAAAAGTCATTGACTTTTTAAATATAGTAATAAATTGTTTTATTTGTGCACATATTTATTATCGCGTAAGAGCCTGATGTTGTTTTGGGGATGAGGTTTTTGGTTTCAACAAAAGTCCATAAACAAAAAAATAAAAATTTTATTATCTGCACGAGAATCTCAAAAAAATCAGCTTTTAATAACGTCATGCCATCTCATTTACAAAAGCTCTGATTAAAAAATTCTTACAACAAATAAAGCATGGAAAAATATAATTTTGAGCACGTGATTGTATGAAATGAAATAAATAATTCATGTGATATATTTTAAACAATGAATGCGAGACTAAGTTTTTTTTCTCGATCGTTTGCAGTAGTACTAAAGTGACTCATTCAATGAAACAATTAAAATGAATAAAAAAATAATTTAACTTACACGAGACCATGGTGCTTGGCCGTTTAAAAAATTATTTTCTGACATGTTACATTGATATATGCATAGCAGAATTCATTTCAGTCTTTATTTAATCTTAATAATCATTATTTTTATCCGTGTTAGCTATTGTTTTCAGGAGATAACAGCAGCATTGATGTGCAATGTACTTTTTATAATTTTTACTTTATTAATTAATAATCGAATTAATCTAGCAATAGTTTTATGACAAAAATATTTAAGTGTGTAATGCATCACAAAATATCTTTTAGGAAAATTTCTAATTTGTAGTATTCTGCTATTTTAATCCTTCATTCATAATAATTGTTCCTATATATTTTCATTTCCTATGCAGTTACATAACATCATAAATGAATATCAAATTATCTAATAGACTGTAATGATCAGTATCATTTATTTTCCAGAACTGCATTTACGTAGTCTATGCACTGAATAATAATGATTAAACCAAGTGAATCATGAAGTGATTCTAACCTGAAAAGAATATTTCCCTAAGTCCCTAGTCGTCTCAACTTCGGCTTAGAAGAGACAGGTAAATGCGACAGGTTCTCTGAAAAAAAAAAACATTGAACTTGAAGATGCTGCTTTATCTACTGAATCCAAGCCAGATATGTTTGGCTCTTGCTTCCTTGCTCTTCTAATAGAATACGAAACGTTCCGATTTTTCATCTTTCAATCCTTATTCCGCTTTTCTCTCTAATATACTAGCCATGAGCAAGACTTTCTATCACCTCTAACTAAAACCGTGAGGTAAATTCTGTCTAGAATATCTGGAATCTAATTTATTAGTAGCTATAATTTCTCCTGTGATTCTCCTGGTTCACTCAGATTCTGTATTAAATAAGAGATGTAATTAATCTAATGGAAATCTTAAGAGATGGAAATTCAAATAAATCAAGTCAAACGGAAATAATCAATTTGCTTTTGAATGCAGATTAATTTGAATATGGAATTACTGAAAAAAATAATGTTATAGAAGAAATATTTATTCTTTCTAAATATCACCGAAGAACGAGATAATTAGTAATAACAGTCAAGCTATAATAGTTGAATCATTGTAATCATTTCTATGAGGCAAGTAGAAATATAACATAATTCGCATTATGATGGAAGCACAAAGTACTTAGAAGTAAGATGAATTTAATGAAGATGCGATATTAAATTGATACATAAAAAAGATGTCATTTTAAGCCTCTTAATATATATATGATTAGAAAAAAATACTTAATCGTTCTTACATTCACCTAAGCTGAACATCTCTATCTGTAATATATCCAAAATACATACATTAACAGTCTCAATCTGTATGTATATGTTAAATAAAAGAAAGAACAGTTGAGGCAATAAGGAATTTAGAGAGAAAAGCAAAAATGAAAATCATTATTAATAATTAAAATAAGATAAAAATGTTTTCTTTTAAAGATAAAGCGTGTCGCATACTTAAATATATATGAAAGTAAGTTATTAATCCATTGAAATTTAATTATTTAAAACTCCAAATTCCTATTGTTTTCCTGGAAAGTGTGGCTCTTCCTTTTCTTAGATGGGAGTTCTAACGTTTGATACAGAAAAGATATTTTGGAAAGCTTAGCCATTTAATGTTTATGTCTTTTATGTGGCAGTATCTCAAATAATCAAAAAATCCCTATACCCGTAATTCAGGCCCTGTTTATAAAAAGAAATGCAGACAAATAAGTGGACAAAGGGAAATACTTCATTAAAAGAATTGATTTTTATTATTTATAAAGTAAGCTTAAATGTAAACTCAGAATGTTTTACTTGGAACTAACTATTCGAATTAAGAAACAAAAATAACCTCTGATTAAAATTACAATGCATAGTTTTATATTGAAATTTGTAATTGCTCAGATGCGACTACTAGACATCAACATTGAATTAAAAAAAACCAGATTAATGCTTTCAAAACTACAGTGACCTTATTAGCTAAAATTTTACTTATAAGTTACATTAATTTAGACAAGCAAATATCTTTAATTTGTTAATAAAAATATAAGGCTATGGATAATTGCTGATTCTAATATATACGAATTTATATTAATAAGTCTAATTTTTATAGAATATTAAGTTAGTTAAATCTTATTTGAAAGGATCATAAATAATCTACCTAGCATAGAAACCTTCTAACATAAATATATCTGATAATTCTAATATAAATCACTGTTTTAGGTGATTATTTGCCTATCCGATGTCTTCGTTTCTTATTACTGCTGTGTTCAATCATAAAAGTCTCGTATAGAAAATAATTAGTAAAGAAAATAATCTCGTATAGAAAATAATTAGTTAAAAAATAATCTCGTATAGAAAATAATTAGTATTTAGAAACAACATTTTGATCTGTGATTCCCATATACCATAAAGGATGATGAGCATAATACCTTGCTTAAAACTTCTTAAGAAATTAAAATTAATATGAAAACATTTGTATAAAATCTCTACACATATCAAGGCTGAGACTATTTTCTTCTTTGAATGATTCTCATTAATATTATGATTAAATGACGAAAATTTATTTAAAAACCTAATGAAGAACTGAAACAATTGCTAAACTTGAAATGAAGAAATTTTTTTCCTAAACAAAAAATCTCGATAAAACATTTGTGAAATATTCAAGCTATATCACTCCTAATTTTCATTATATTCTGCAATTTTTAAACAGTTTCATAAAATTAATTTTCATTTATTAAACATTTTATATAGATTTTTTTTAAAAATTATAACCATAAGAGTTTCTTAATCTTTTAAACTTGCTTACAAAAGTAATTCTGCATCTAATTGTAATGTGCAAAAGGGCACCGAGACTCAGATTTCTAAATACATATGAAAGTAATTACCATAAGAATAAAATAAATTAATGTACAAAAATTTGTATTTATTCATATTAGTTTATTATAGTTAATTATATTATAAGAAATACATTTTTTTTCTCTGAAAAATGTTATTTAGATTGCAGTTAAAGATATTTGATATATCGTAGTAGAATGTTTCTTTCCCAATATACAGATTCTCCTAGGACCTTAAAACAAAACAAAAATTATGTATATGAATGTAATGAAATACAAAAAATAATTTCACTGTTACATAAATTTCAGAATTTTGAATTTTTTTTGTATTTTTTAAAGAAAATTCATTATTGCAAAAAGAAAAAAAAGTAATATTCTTTACTATTGTTTTTAAAGCGAAAAAAAATTCAGATTAAACATCTCAAATTTATTTCTTCACAATTGAAGAAAACGAGTAAAATAAATTAAAGAGCACCAATTTTGCTTATATATCTTGGACTTCGTATTTTTGTAAAAAAATGTAGAATGATTATTTAAAAAATTACAGAAATATTTTGAAATAATAGTCATTTTATAAAAAAATAGTTTTAGTTTAATTTATATTATTTATTTGTATTATCTATGTATCTAACTTATATTATCAACTTTTAACACATAAGCTTTATTTCATCCTTTGTTTAAGCATATCGACACACACATTTCCGAAATATTCAGTTTTCATAAATTATAATTAAAATATACTTTCATTTTAATTATTAGTAGAAATTAAAATGTAATATACATATTGTTTGTAAACAGAAAATAAAATATTTAAAAACATTTCGAATAATTTTTTAAAAACTCCACATGCCAGCTATGGCTAAATTATAAAAATAATAATCATGGGGAAGAAACAAAATTCTTTCAGATCTTGTTTTCTCTAATATCATTTACAAGAGTTTTAAACCAAGGAGACAAACAAGAAGTAAACAGTGCTTATTTTGATAGATTTAGCTTCAAAATAATGGATTTCGATCGCAAACATTATACACAGTTTGATAATTTCTCGGAAAATATATTTTTGATAAGATATATACTTCTTTTCAGCTCATATATTATGTATTTTTCACAACATCCAATTTTATCTGCCTCACACAAGAAATATAATACAGGATTCTACGAACTGTTTACATATTTTCCTTGGAATACATTGATAAAGAAAACAAATTACTTAAAATTCTACTGTCTGTTCTATAAAATTAAATGCATATATGCCAATTTTGAAATGTGATATCCAATATCCAATACAGGAATTGAAATGAATATGAGGACTGCAATATCCTTACATAATAATCTTTGAAATTAAAACGGGATTTAGTCTATATTAGAATCAAGGTATTGCTTTTTTAATATATAAATTGTCTTTAATATGTTATTCAAATTTATAAAAAAAGCATATGCTAGATGCAGGCGTAAATAAAATAATTGTCCAAACGATTATTAAATTTATAAATATTCTGCAAATAACTAAGAAAAATTATTAATAGCTTTCATGAGAAATAGAATTACTGATATAAAGGTCTAAAAATTTTAGAAAATAGTATAAAACATTGTTAGAAAATAAAAATAAAATATTGAAACTGCCTACTTTTTTACTGTAAAAAGAGTTTTTTTGCAAATCAACTTGAAATTATCCTAATAGTGAACAAAAAGGATGATTTTTTTTTGGTATAGTTAGCATTTATTTAGTATAGTTATTAATATTGGATATTTTTGACTGGACTTTTATTCAATATCTATACTATTTCAAAATTAAAAAAAAATTCGGTAAACGAAATAGCAATTTAAAGTGCCTATAAATTCTGTTAAAAGTTTTTCTATGAAATGTTGAATTTTTTTTAGTACAAAAACTAAAGATAAATTTTTATATTGGGTGCATTTAAGCAAATATAAATATTATAATTAGAATTAGAAAAAATACTTTTTTATTTCTTATTTCTTGTTTTTTTATTATTTAAATAATTAAAAAAATCTAGCAACATTACATAAGCAGCATAATATGTAAATGCTTATGTATAATAAAATAACAATATAGCAGATAGGCAAGTTTTTATATTCTTTCATATTTATAATTAAGCATACATCAGAACTATTTAATACATTGTTTACTAGACATCTTAAGAGCAAATATATTTTTAGAAAATAATTTTTATCAAACATTTATTATTAATTTCTATTTATGTTTAAAATGATAATCTTACTGTATGTTTTCTGAAATATAAGTGAATTTGATTAGTTCAATAAAAGTCATTAAATGTCCTAGAATCTAACAGATTTCCCCCAAATAAATTGAAGAGTATAATAATACACATATTGCTAAACATAATTTTTAAATTAAAAAAATATTAGGAATGCTTTATTTAAAATATTTTATACATATATCCATAATTTTTTATGAAAATATTTATGCAACTTACATAAATATATATATAATAGATTTCCTATTATCGTCTCAAAATAAATTTTCTTTTTTTAAAATAAAATCAGAAAACTATTTCAATGAAATTTCCAAAATGACAAGTAACTTTCCCAACGCAATTTCTGCTGAAGAAATAGTTTAAATGTGTAATTAATGATGTATTATTAAATTAAGAAATGAGATATTCTTGTGATATAAGATATTCAATGAATGTAAATAATGTGGAGTAGATATTTCTCACTGTTTTTGAACACTTACTTCAAATAGGAATCAAATAGCTGCAAATAAGTGATGGGTCTTTTACAATTAGACACACAGCCGTTGAAAAAATTGTTACACAATTAATTTCCTGTCAAGCAAATTTTGGAGACTCCTTCGGTTTCTTCTCGAAATTCTTTTTTAAAAATCTTTTTTAATATCATAATAAAAAAGTGTTTAAGTTAATCGATTCGTGCTTTGAAGCATATTCCTTTTTAAAACTCATTGAGGAAGCTTGGATGTATTCGTTTGTTACAGATAAACTTAACAATCAATAAAAATTACAAGAATTAAGTATTTAAGAATCAAGAAAAATCATAAGAATTAAGAATTCAAGAATCAAGAAAGAATCACAAGAATTAAGAATTCAAGAATCAAGAAAGAATCACAAGAATTAAGAATTCAAGAATCAAGAGAAAATAACAAGAATTAAGCTCAATTAAAAAAATATAATGCCATATTTTCACCGAATTGTAAAAGTTGCTTTCAAATAATAAAGAAAAAGTCAATTTTTATTTTAAAAAAAGCAGATGTAGTATCGTTTTATTAAAATATTGAATGGAAATGGCCTGAATGTTTACTTAAAATATTGACATTCCAGTTTTTTTTCACTTTTCACAATATAAGATTTTTTCACCAACAGTGTTCTTTAAATGCATGGGTAAATAAAAATTATTGAAAAAAAGGTATATTTATTACTACTGACAAGCACTTACTTCTTTTATATTAAACATAGACAATTTGATACTTAACACAAGGAAATCCTATGAAAGATATTGAAAAATTTTGCACAATTCCGCTACTTCTTAAGCACCACTTAATATTTTTACCTTCATAATACAGCATTTTCTTTCATTCACATTACTTAAATAAAACGAAGTTTATTATAGTTTCATTTCATAACCATTCCCGATACATTAACGGATTATAAAAGAGCGAATAAATGATGGGGATAACAGGAAAATGGTATTCTGATTTGCGTGAGTATAAAGTGCTTATTTCAATGTTTTTAGAAGGCTTAAACCTACTCATTTCTTTCTATTATCTTCATATTCTTCTCGTTCTTCCACATTTATATAATAAGTTAGGGGCACTACTATTATCATCATTCCCTAGATGATTTAAAAACAATGTTTTTGGCCCTTTCAGACCTTAATATAATTCACAGTAATTTATATTATCTGCTATTAAATAAGTTAGAATATTAAAACCCATATATATAACATTTTAGAATAGTCATCGTATTGAGAAATATTTTAATTTTCAGATTTTGTTTCTTATTATGAATTCGAAAAAGATAAAAATATTATGAAATGCCATTCACGAAAAAAAATTATTAAATCGGAAGATCAAACGTCACTAAAATTAAGTACATAATGCAAAATTTTAGCATATGATTTTGGTAATAAGATAGAATAGTAAATTTCAATATTTGAATCTTTGGATGTCAAAAAAATATCAAAAGTAATTGCCTTTTCTATCACAAAAATATCAAGGAAAGTTAAAAGGGGCAGGATTATAACAGATGAAGGAATGCAATGAATGTTTTGAATTACATACAGTATAGCTATTTCTGAACATTTTATATTTGAAGCCCTAATTAAGTATGTTTTTATCAACATTATTGTGGTAAATAATTATAGCTATCATAATGAACTTCAAGAGGAGGCTTGAAGTTTACGAATATATTATTGTTTTTATCCTTATACGAGAAACCGAAATAGAACGAGTTTTGTATAAAAAACAAACAAAAAAACTAATAAAATTTTGATGGAAGAGATATCTTGTGTTTTTTATTCTTACTTTCTATTAACAATATCAAATTTAAATTATTATAAAATTGGTTTGATTGACAAAAATAGATACGTAATTGTACATTTTTGCATACATATAAATTTACATGATACATTATGTTTTTGGATTTGTGTCTTTTTGATTTTGAGAAGAATGTGTTGATATGATAATAAAAATCCCTTTAAAAACAATTACAATGACTTATTAGCAAAATAATCATATGTTTTGTTTCTTTCTTTCCTTTATTATTTTAAGAGAAATTGGAAAGAATTTTGTTGATTAGTTTGCGTTTTTTCTAGTTCTCACTCTCCAACTGTAGCAGTTTCAAATAGTGAGAGTTCATTGTATTTTATTTATTGTTTCGTTTTATTTATTTTCAGACGTTATAATAATGAACCATGTTTATTTTCAAACGGTGTTGCAATAAACATAAGCACAACTCTCGGTTAAAAATTATATTAAAAAAATAATTTTTTTTGTGAAATTTGCAAAAAGTATATAAAAATAAAAGCATAAATAATTCAGGAAAGAAAAAAAGTAAAAAAAGTTATATATATATATATATATATATATATATATATATATATATATATACATATATACACTGAATTGACAAAAGTTATGGGATGACTGTTAATATCGTGTCGGCCCTCCTTTTGCCCGGCGAAGTGCAACAACTCGACGTGTCATGGAGTCCACAAGTCGTTGGAACTCCTCTGCAGGAATATTGAGCCATGCTGTCTGTATATGGTTAATTTGTGTGTAGTTTATGACATAGATTTTTAAAAAATACAGTTTTTCATACCTCTAAACTTATACAACAGATGATCCACGCATTCATATATTCATAGCTCCATTATGTTTGGTGATTGGTCTTCATTAAAAAAATTCAAATTCAGAATGAAAGGAGCATTTGTAAAACAATGGCAATATCCGAAGTCTTTCTGGCACAGAGGTAGCGCGCCTTCCTTGTTTTCTGGAAGTTCCGGGTTCGAGTCCCGGTTCGGGCATTGTTGCTCTTCTGTGTGAGATGAGTGACTGTGCTCCCCTGTAAAAAAGGGCTGTGCAAGCAAACGTGTATTAAGTCGTACTCTTTGCTTTGGTTGGTGCTGCTTTAAAAACAAGAGACGCTTCTTTCGACTTAAATTTGTTGCTGTATCAGCGGGAGGTCTTTTGCATTACAAGCGCCATTGGTAACAATAACTTAAAATTATCCCTACCGTAATATTAGAAAATTTTCATGGTGACTTAAAGTTACATTCAAACCGTTCAACTAAAATTTAGGAGAGTCAATATCTTCACCAGCTAGTCACCACAGGTGTTTAGTGTGAAACATTTTAAGTGCAATCATTTTCTCTTGAAACATCGTCTTAAAAATTCTGAAAATGATAACAGTGTAGGATTTTGCTTTTCTTTAAATCAGAACGGAAACAAAAACACAGTTACATTGCTTAGTAAGCAATCTAAATAATCTAATCATCAATTCGAACTTTAAAAAAAGCTCTCCACTTCTGAAATAAGAAAAATCAGATTTTGAAATTACTAATCGCCATTTGAATAATTCTGAAAAGTAAAATATCCATCAGCTAATATTATCTCTCTTCAAGATAACGGGAATTGAATCTTTTAAAATAAGATTCAATTCTCATTATCTTCAAATCAAAAATGCATTCATTCAGAAACTTTGAAACCAAGTAAAACCCTACCCATCCAACCATTACTCATTCAAATGTGATAAATGATTTTAAAATGCAATATTCAAAAGTTCTATTTAAAATGTTACTGTTTACTGTTTTTCTGTTTCATTTGTGATATACGAAAAATTCTTAATTATATGAAATAGGTTGGATCATATTCAATAAATCTATTGTAACTCTTGAAGGTCTTTAAAATATTTTCAGTATTTTTTTGCGGAAAGACAAGAGAAAAAAAAACATCTCCATCACTTAATTAGTTTTCATTTATGAAGAGAAATTTTTAAATCAATTTTGGCTGAATGCCAAATTCGTCTATTTAATGTTTTCTGTATCAATGGGGCTGCATAATCGAAATCCGAAAAGAAACTGTACAAAAAAAAGTTTTAAAATGTGTGCATTTGAGATTGATAATGAAGGGTGGGATCGTTTTAGATAAAGCGGAGATATGGCGTATAATTTGATGGATTGATCTTGATAGCGGACAAATGATTAATTGATTTTAGAGAGGTAGTAATGCTGGAATAAATTTAAAAAATTACATAAAGACAAACAGATAACTATAAATCGGCATTTAAATGCCAATAATATGAATGAAATAATGCTCAATTTGAAATGCATTATGTCATGTTACATAATTCGATTTGATAAAAACGATATTTAATATATTTTTCCTAACATCTGAAATTCTAATTCAAATATAGTTTTAGTAATATCTCGTTCTTAGTTTTAGTTATATATCAAGAGACAAATATTCTAGATTGAATTTGAAGAATGAAATGTAAGGAAATGTTTACATTAAATATTGGTTATTATTGAAGTGCATTACTAACAAATTGATTTATTAAGGCGTCATATTATATTTAATTTATCAAACATTCATTTTTAATAATTTATATATATATATTTTCATTTTTATTATTATGTGATAAACATGGTGTTTGTTTTTTCGTTAGGAGTTTTGGAAACAAAGAATAATTGAATCTTGAATTCGGGTAAACAATGAGCATAAATGGAAATGTTCATCGCCTTTTAATCGCATATACTTTTTTACCTGCTTTTATCAGTACTTCATTACTATTATGCGGGCTTCTTTGAAAGAAGGTGCGTTTTCAAAATATTCATCTGCTTTTACCAGTATCGCTTTATCAAACTGGTTTAAACTACTTATCGATTTAAATTAATGAAGAGAAATAATGGCAAAAAATAATAATGTCCTCATAGGTAACTTGAAATTTCTAATTATAGATTACATTTTTATTTTTTATATTAGCTTTATATTTTCTCTACATTTTTTACAAATTTATATTTTTTTTATTAACAAATTTGTCAAATAATTTTACAAATGATTTGTAAAATAATTTTACTAATGATAATTCTACTCATTATTTGCAAAATAATTTCACTAATGACTTACTAATGATAATCATTTTAAGACATTTTATGCTTATATTCACATAGTTACATTATATCATCTTAATTACACTAACGCTTATTTCGAAACAATGTAAGAGTCATTTCGGTTTTAAAATTTTAAACTTTGAAAAGACTAGAAAGAATACACCTTCCATATTAAATTATTTAATGATTTTGACGATGAATTACATTTCAATGAAAAAATATGCAATATAAATTTATTATATCTGATTTTAAATATAATATTCAGTGGTTTCGACGTTAAGAAACTATCAACTAAAAATAATGATAAAGCCATAAATAATAAGCCATAATAAATAATTTTTCTGGAAAGATTAGTAAGTAGAATTTTTTCATGTCTCATGTTAAATAGTTATTTCAATCTCAAATTATTTTCAACAATATATTTTTTGTTCAAAACTATTCTCACATATCCACGTGGTGACCTTTAATATTCTATTTTTCCACGTGGTGATCTTTAATATTCCTTTAGAATTCAATTTATGGTAAGAACTTCTGAAGATAATATTTTAGTTTATCTGTATTTAGAAATCTGGATCATATAAATTTTATTATGAAATAACTTGACAAAAATTAAATCTAACATTTTAAATATAAGAGATATAATTTCCTTTCTAAATTTATAAAAAAATATCATGCATTTTAAAATTTACTATTCAGTTTGCTAATAGGAACCAAAAATTAAAAGTTTTTGAAAATAGGTGGTATACGTACATAAAAAATCATGCGAATTATTATAATAAGAAAATTATATTTCTGCTATTTTTGATTCTTCCCAAGGTGCCAAAAGACTGATGTAAAATGATAGTCAGACAATTGAGAATTCTTATTATGTTGATGTTGGTTTAGAAAGTCTGTTTCTTTTCCTTTTTTTGTTTGGAATTTCTAGAATATTCTTCACGATTGATTTCTGGACATTGGATTTTACAATAAACTGTGTTAACGTGTTTTAATTTGTGATTGCAATTCCATTTACTATTAAGCTTAAGCAATAATATTAAAGAACATCTTGCACTGAAAATAAACGACAATTTTAGTTGATAAAAGTACTGCGATTTACATGGTATAATCATTAATATAATATCTTATATTATCTATGCCAATTTTTTTATCATGTCGGAACATGATGTTTTTTTTTTGATGAAGTTTTCGGTGTTAACAAAAATCCGTACGCGAAAAATAAAAATTTTATTCACTGCACGAACATCTCAAAAAAAATCACGTTTTAGTAACGTGTTGCCATCGCATTTACATAATCCTTGACTAAAAAAAATAAGTAAACTGACTACGGCAAATGAAACCTTAAAAAATATCATTTTGAGGACGTGATTATATGAAATGAAATAAATAGGAAATGTGATATTTTTTAAGCAATAAATACGAAACAAAGTATTTTTTAATCGTTTGCGATAATAAAAGTGACTCTTTCAATGAAACAATCAAAATGAAAAATATATATATAATTTAACTTACACGAGCGCGTGGTGCTTGGCCGTTCAAGAATTATGATCGGACATGATAATTGAAATATGCATAACAGATTTCATTTTAATATTTTATTATTTTCTTATAACTTTGTAATTTTTGCAATTATACAGGATATTTATGTATAAATATTTCCTTTTTTCAAGATTATTAAAAAAAATAGTACATGTTTCAATTTGCTATTCACCAGAAATTATAAAACCTTTCGAAATTTAAATTTAAAACAGTTATTGTGAGACCCAGCAAAATGCTAACAATTACAAAGCGGTACGAAAATTTATTCCATACTTTTTTCATCATCTCTGATGCGACAATTTTATAGGCTGTGGATAGGTATGTCTTAAGTTTGTATGTGGAGTTTTGAAACAAACAACTATTGTTTGGTATAGCTCAGAAAATCACCAAGTATCACCTAACAAACATATCTGTTTATTTTCGAATCCTCATACCAGGCATGCAGAAAAAAATTTGGTATAAAATATCACATCCCTTTCACATTTTTCGTATTTTTGAAGGGGTACATCTAGAATACTTACAACTACATTGGATTTTAAATTTTATTGCTATTTGGATTTCTGATTGAAAACAAGCTTGTTATTTGCTTTGTTTCCTTTTTACAGACCTAGAAAGGTTGGATTTTCATTAATAAACACACTGAATAAAAAAATACAATAAATAACAATATATATGTTCATTTTATACAAATATGTTTTCCCTACTGATGTAATTGAGGCATGCAAAGGAAAATTTCAAGTTTTACATTTGAGGCGGTCTTTCAAAAATAAGCTCACCATTAACATTTTACAGGAATGAAAATTTAAAAGAAGCTTCAAATAAAAATACTAGTTCTAAATTTGGATATTTTAAAAAAGAATTAAATCTAAAGCACTTACCAATGATGAAGAAAAGGCTTTATTCATTTTTGAGAAAATTGAAGGGTTTAAAAATATTGTACACACTTTATTTTACGACTTTAAATCTTTAAATACTTTTTCTAAAAATACTTATTACTTCATATTTTCTTCAAAATTTTTGAAGCCTCAATTTGTATTTTTTAAAAATATTATTCACTTTATTTTAATATAATATTTTTAAAATTATCAGAGAATATTCTTTAAATACGTAATCCTAACGATTTCAAATGAAAATTTTGAAGAATAATATGTACAGCACCATCTACTCAAACTAATCAATCGTAAGTAATTGAATGAGTAAATGTAATTGGGTGAAATTGAATTCCATTTCTGCTCAAAATACGTCTCAGGTTTCGTTTGGTTGATTAGTAGTATGTAGAAAATTAGATTTCTTGTAACTTTATGACTACAAATATTCGGGAAATTCAGAAACTAAATTCATTTCCGTGTGAATCGTGAAATTTCTGCAGAGTGCTTATATTTCAGATCACTGTTACATTTTATCATATTTTATTAAATAATCATATAAAATTATTTATTTTATAAAATTTATTAACAAGAATTAGAATGTACAAGAACTTATAAATTTCATTCTTAGTTTTGTTATTTTATAATTTTCAAGGACATGAACACGGTTTTGATGTAGCACGGTACGTAATTTGGATTTTTAATTTTTAATTCTTAAGTATAATAATAAATAAGAAACGCAAGCCTGGTTAAAATGTGCAAAAGGTTAAATTTATTAAAGAAAAAGCATGTTGCTAGTCACATATTTGAAAAAAATCAATTATTTCGATTAATTTCTTTTATATAATAATATTATCTTTATAATAAAATTATGATAAAATATCTAAATAATAAAATTATCTTTAGGAAAATGTGTTAAACCATGCAATCTAAAATATTGCACATCTTCCATCATAGTAATTGATAAAAAATAAATTAGTTTAAATGATAGTCATAGATGTTATATTTATTTTGAAGGCAAAAATAATATTCATATTTTTGATCACGATATATATTTCTTACATTTTGCATTAGCATGAATTATTTTTCCTCTTCGTTTGGTATAATCTGATATTCTTCAAAAATATTTATTGTATCTATATTTTTTATTTAAAAACTGTTCTAGATTAGAATATCATTTATTAACACTTTCATATAATTTCTATCGTCATGATATAAACAGTGATATTTTAATAATTAGTGCATAAATGAAACAAATCAGTTAATTAATGTTTAAATCAATCAAAAACTCTGTAGAAAATGTTTAAAAAGCAAGATTATCTGGATTTATTTTTTAGGGGGCGGGGGAATTCTTAAAACCCGTATTATGAGGAATTAACTTCGAAATTCGTAGGAGAAATTGAACATTTTCTGATGTTCTTTAGAGGTACTAATATACGGACAAATAGAGAGTTAATTGTATTTTCTTTGATTCTGTCCATAGAAATTCTACAAACTAGATAGAAGAAAGTATACAACATTCAATGGGTTTTCTTTCTTTCTTTTCTCCAGTCACTGGTGTAGGGAGAGCATAACAAAGCACTTTCAGTTGTCTGCATATATAAAATAATATATTTCCCTCTTTTTAAAATTTAAGTTACAATATTAAGAGCAATAATACTTATTATTGTATGTATAAAAAAGAATTCTTCTTGTTAAAATTTCTCGCAAAAAATGATCAAATGAAAATTACTTTCACCCAGAATGCTTTAAAATATATTTTATATTAAACTGATATTTTCAAAATGCTGCTGTAATATAAATTTAGGGTAAATATAGGTATTATTGCAAAGTTATACAGTTTTAAAATGTATATTAAATTGCGAAAATACTTCCTTGCATTTAAAATTAATTTTGATAAAGGATTTTTCTTATAGCATTTTACACTTTTATTGAATTTAAATATATAAAATGCCTCGGATATGAATATATTTTGACACAATATCAGGATAATTATTCATATATGAAGGCTTATTCATGTAAAATAAATAAATCATATTTGAATATTTATTGGAGTAATACATCTATGCATTTTTAGTTTTAATTGTAATAAGTTTATCTTGTGATATAGAGTATTTTCTTACAGTTATTGTTAGAAAGGCCCTTGTACATTCTATTTATGAAATTGACACATTTAAATAACACTGGAAGAAAGTTATTAAGTAATAAAAATTTAATATTTTTGTTTGATTCCATTAAAATTATAGTTCGAAATCGATAGCAATCCATATAGTTATACAAATAACATTTCACTTAATACTATTAAAAAACCTGTTCAAAAATAGAAGCAAATTCATTTGTTCACATTTTTAATCGCTTATAAATAATATTTATTCTTACACTCAAGTTGAAATACATTTTTCAAAACTGTAGTGGATGAAACTTGATATAAATACAGTTTTTTCAAATATTAGTATATTAATAATTAGTTAATTCCCATAATTCCTATTAGTTCATTTCCTATATATATATATATATATAGGAAATGA
>JAOUZG010031916.1:4757523-4773752 GCA_026289955.1 Argiope argentata | reverse complement strand
ATACGCTAATAAAAGCATTTATTCGTACACTAAAAATCAGATATATTGTTTGAACTTGCTGCGAAAGACAATTGTTGTTAATAATTTTTAAAAAAATATTAATCAATTAAATTAATTTTAATACTGTGAATAGAGTTTTAGTTGTTTGTAAAGAAAATTTGAACCAACAGGCAGTAGCTCATTCGGTAAAATTCTAGAATATCAGTATTTTTCACGTGAGGTTGAAGAATAAAAGCTCAACTATTTCCAAAATCAATATTTTTTTAAAAAATAAAACATTATTTATTTTAATTGTAATTTTTTTAAAAAAGTAGTGAAATAAAACTTTTTTTTGCTGATCTAAGTAGGAATTGACGTTAACCTTTTTTTTTCTTCATTTTACTTGTTTAATCTAGTTTTATCTTATTTTTTCGGACACAATGTATATGAATTTCTTTAAATTGCAATAAAAATCAGAAAGTTTTTTAGGAATTTATGGTCGACTTCAACGAATTTAGGTATCAAAATCATGATGATAAAACATACTTTCTATAATTCATAATCCTGTGATAAGAAATTTTTCTGGAATATTTTTCTAACATTACGACGAATAATCCTTCACAATAACTTTCTTTATCCTATATCAAGTATAAATGCAATGCTATTACAGTATCACTGAAATAAATAATAATAAATACTTTATAAGTTTATTTTGCCTCTAATAAGCGTCATTAATAATCTGTATATTTCAAAAAGCAATCCATTTTTCAGAAAAGAAATCCACAGAAAAAAAAACTCAAAAGCTGTGTTTTACGTAGAAAATTCGTAAAAAAAACACACAGTAATTCGTTTAGAAAATTCTTTATATGAAAGTAGAATTGCTTTTAAATACTTTTTAATATTTATAAATATTAAAACATTACATCATTTAAATACTGTAAACAAACTTAAAAAGTCTGACAAGCATCATATTTTAATATCATATAGAAGGATAGCCCAATAACTCTCCCGGAATGACGAATGTGAACCAAATAGAACGCGAATCCTTAATATTTAAATGAATATTAAAAAAATATGTTTTTAATCCAGAAAAATAGTATAGTTTATTAACTGTCATATTTCAAAAGATTTTTCCATTAGTCAGTGGTTTAATAAAGGTGAAACTTCCTAAACGTTTATGGAGAAATATTTTATGTCATTAAATATTAAAACAACTATTAAATATTTGACTTCAGGAATGTGTTGCTAATATATAAGTCCTAACTTCATAAATAAAAATATTGAAATATGTCTTTTTATTTTATTAAATTAGGCTTTTTTTAACATTTTGTCTTTTTCATATTAATTAAATTAATACGTAACGTTAATGATTAGCAGCTTCAAGTTAATCATTTTGTCTTCTAATTAAAAATAATTACTGAAAATTTAGTTACTCCAATTATTTAAGTGAATTCGTGACACATCAAATTAATAATAATCAGTATTTTTCAATATGCTTACACCCCTGAGTCTCGTGTAAAATGTGAAATTGAATTGTCTTCCAAGCATCAATACATTTTTCTTACATGTAATTTTTTTCTTCCTTCCATTAGCCCCATTTTAGATTAGCCTAAAAAATTATTCTAAATCCAGAAAGAAAGATAAACTTATTATACCCTGCATGAAATTGTATTAGATTGATATTCTTCACAAAATCAAATAGCTTAGGGCTACAATATCATTCATAAGCCTTTTCGTATTGTTTTTCCTTATAATTAAATTTCTTTCAATTAATGAAAATTTATGAATTTCTGTAAACTAAATCAAAGAAATGTTTATACATGTTTCAAAGCATCTTTTGAGTATTTTTTCTCGATAAGCTGGAAGGAAAATAGTATTTCATTAGACAACAATAATGCAGTTACAGACTTTCAACTCTTCTACGAAGATGTTTCTTGAAGACTGATTAGCGAAGTAAAACATTTTAGAAAAAGTGATTTTAATAGAAAGTGTTCTTCTTTTCCAAAAGATTCAAATGCCTTAAAGGCATTTCATTGATACGGATGCTTTCTTGTAAAATCAAAAAAAAAATCTTTCTAAGCTTGTATGAATTTTGTTTTCATTCATATTTAATGCAACGCATTAACTTTTTATGTTGTTTCTGCTAATCTTTAACATATTTTCTAATTTTGTTATGTATGTCAAAATACAAAATCATGGCATTACTTGCTTTAAAAGAAAGTAAATTTTGTTTAAAAGAGATTGCATTAATAATTAGGGGGTTATTTTGAGTTGGATATAATGTTAATCATGCAAATTATGAATTCTTGAAACACAAATTTCCGAAAGCTTTAAAAAAATTATCACTTTCTCATCAAAATTCTAGTTGGGTTTTTATTCTTATTGTGGAGCAGAATATGCACCATTTTTAAAAATACTTTTATTTTAAGAGTTGTGAACAAAAATGTAAAGTAGTATTTATAAAAATAACTTACCAGTAAATATTTTCTTAGTGATAATTACTAAAATGTGGATACATTGTATTTAAAACGCTCTAATGCTGCTATATCTAAAACACAAATGAATTGATTCAATTTAAAAATAATCAATGAGTTCCAAAGCAAAAAATGAAAAAGCATAAAATAGAAATAAGAAATCCGTCCTAAAAATTATTTCAAGGGTCAACCTCAGGTCACCTTAAACAGTTTTATGATTTTATAATGCTTTTATAGTGATTTTGTTTGATCCAGTTTTTCTAAGGTTTTGCAGAGATTTCAATTTTGAAGTAATATTTTGCTTACTTTTATTTTGTATGAATGATATTAATTTCAACTTTCAAAATATTTTTCGGGTTATGAGGAATAAATAATAGGTTTAAATTCCGACTTTTCCTCGAAAAAGAAATTCTGGCCTCAATCACTGCCGGAGGGGGATTGAGTCCAGAATTGATAACATCTTCAGGCTGAATTCATCATTTTCTTTTTATTCCATTTAATTCATTTTTGCATTTAAACTTTATTTCCATTTCTAATCTGGTTTCTTTCAGAAACTTAATAAATACCTGATCCATTTCTTAATTTTATATTTAAGGTTGCAAGATTTTAAAATATCATATTGTACAGAAATTGCTCTTTGTTTTCTTTTGCTCAATACAGACAAAAAAAATGAAGATAGTTTTGGTATTTTGCCATAGATATAATAAAAAATAATATGACATTGTCAAGTTTGTTATGTACGTTGAGTGAAAAACCTTTAATTGATTTATCTGTTTATTGATAGACAATATTTAAAAACAAAATCAAAATATCACATTGTATACAAACTAAGAGTTTGAACTTTATTCATAGAATTTGTTATCTCTATATGCATAATATTGAATTTTTTCAAAATTTATATTAATATTCCTCATTTAAAAAAGCATTTTTTTTAAATTAAAAGATAATGCTTTGCCAAGAATTTCTAAAAGGGTGTTCGGGAATATTGCGTTTCTTTTCCCTTTTAATATACATAAGTATGTGATCTATATTCCGGTCGCGAGTTTTTCTTTTGTTTTCTCCCCGAAGACTTCTGGTCGTGCGGAATATCTTCCTCATTTAATTCGGATTTCCACAATGAAGGATCATTGCAGTTTGGCGGGGAATAATTCGGTTAACTCCCTCCTTTGTTTACCAAGCTGGAGAATAATGATCTTTCCTCGTCACCTACTCCCTGCAGATTAGAGGGAGGCCTGATGGCAGTCACACTATCATTGTCGGAACCTAGATAGCGTCGTTTACACGCCCATCTGGGAGGGATGCAGGAGACTGTTGAATGCGCGTGCAGGAGTTCAAGAGCAGCGTTGCAGCGTTAACGAACTGTAATGGTCCTGACGGTGTTTGAACGCTGGCTGTGTGCGAATTCAACGCTTTGTGCATTAATCCTTCATATTAGCTTAATATGAAAAGCTGAATGTTGAAAGGCGAGTCTCTGCCGAACCCCGGCTTAGCACGCTTTATTGGATTGGATTGACCTTTGTGTACTTCGCTGCGCGCTATTTCAGGGAGATATATATTTGAATGGGTGAAATATGTTTTCGGAGGAAAGTTTGTGCAATATCTTCTTTATGGTACAATTAAATAAGCAAAAGTTTTATTCTGAAGTGTTATGAAATTCAGTTTATAGTTTGAGTACTTTGTTTTCATTTATATAAATAATATTTTTCAATATTGAATTGAATCTGTTATGAATTTTTTTCGTTACTTATGTTTTTTAAGAATACTTTATTAAAGTTTTGCTTTTTGGTTTCTTTTCCACGCCAACAAAAGGTAAAATTATGTCCACTTTTACAATTTTGGAATTTGTTTTTTAATTTTATAGTTTTTTGTTGTATTTATTGAATTCAAAGTTCAGATATAAGCCTTAAAAAATATAAAATATTTGCATTTTATACACCAGAATATCAATCAAAATATTTATAGGGAGTCAATTCGTTCCATTGGGTTGAATGGATTTGAAAATCATATTCTATCAAATTTTGCATAAAAAGAATATCTTGAACAATGTATTTACACAATTTTTGAGATTTAGTTTATTATAGTCAGTAATAATCTTGCACCGGAACATAGCAACCCTTTCATATTTTTTAGATAGTTAAAAGTAAGAATTTTACTTGAAGAGGAGTAAAAATTATTTTTAGATGTTTAGACAAATTTGTTTCAAAACTATTTTATATAAATGAGTCGATTAAAATTGATTGAGAAAATCTAATTAAAATTGCGAATAATTCTGTTGGAACTCAATTTCTGAATCTCAAAAATGAGCTTTTATATTATTGAAGAATATCAATTTGACACTCCCCCGGGGGGCTCTTTGAAATGAGGATGAGATGCTTCCGGTATGGTGGTTGGATCTCGCCACCATTGGAGGGTACACTAATATTTGGGCTGGGGGTAGACGAGAAGCATTTCCTTCGGGGTGTTTTGCACCATTTCTAGTGATGGCCATTATCACTCACCCACAGCTCCCGCCAGTGTTGATGTTGTGGTGGTCTGGTCACTCCGCCCTACTGGTTTAAATCCGTGTGCCTCCGTGGTGGGTCGGAGAGTCTAAATATATATCGATTTTACACAAAGAGGCTATTCCAAAAAGTAATAAAACTTTTTTTACGATTCAGAATCGTTTAAACTAAAAATATTTTTAAAAAAAATTATGACTGCATACAAATTGCCGTCTGGCAAATAGGATTTCTAAGTTTTATATCTAAATTTTCTAGCAAAAGGAATGCAAGAAACTGATATAAAACATTGAGTAAGTGTCCATACTCACTAAGCTATTCAAAATATCATTAATAATGTGTACATGTATAGTTTGTTTTATACATACATAATATTATATAATAAGCAAAATTCATATACAGACATAATTCTAGATTTCTCTTTTGCCCTAAAATAATTTAATAGTAACACATTCTTTGAAGATTTATATCTTACTAAGATTTATTTTCAAAGAGGTTATGATTTTCATCAAAACCTCTTTGAACCTTTGAAGCTTTGTAGTGCCAAAAAAATCTATAGAAAAAAATATATTAGAAAATTAATTCCTTGAATTATTTATAACTATCACCTTTCACATAACAAAGACGATTTTTGTTTAATATATTTAAGTATATAAATGGAGAGAAAAAAAATTGAATAAGATGTTTAAGAGATTAAGGATTAAAACAGATTAAAGCAGGAAGTTTTAAAAGTTTTTTTTAACATTAAAGTCATTTTTTGCCATTCCATAAATGCTTAAATTATGAAATTTGAGATATAATACTTTACCTTTTTACAGAATTTTCAGATTAAAATATAGAGCTCAACAATCTAAGGTATTGTTACATCAACGTTTTTTATGGACGCAACACGAGAGTTAATCTGGGATGGACACATATTTATTTATACTGAGGCACAATCTGAAACATTTATTTTTATTAACAGTGTTTCTGAGGTATTTCAAATTTTCATGAAAAGTTGCGTCTAAGGATCCGTCAATGCATTGCTATTTCTCTTAATTAATCATATGGTGCAAAGCAATCTGTCATTATTACGAGTTAATCAATTCACTTGACATTGAAACTTCCAACTATTTAATCGGAATCGGATTTGACACTGTCTGTCAGTTAATCACGGCTGGTATGTAAATGTAATAGCTAAGCAAGATATGCATGCATATGATCTGAATGTGATCAGTTTTAGTACTACTTCATGTAGCTGCGCTTGTACTCACCTTATACTTCGTCACAACTACTCTTACTCAAAACATTCGCTTCGTCAAAGGGGTGGTATTGTATAGTAATGCTGTGTAAGATAGTAAATATGAATATGTTCTTTTTAGATTACACGCTTTTAAATAATTCCTTTTAATAAAATCAATTTATTTGATCAGTTCTATTTAATTAAATACACACTGTGATCTGATTCATTTGGAATTTTATTTCCTCAAATAACTAATAATAGTTATAGACCTTATATAGTTATAGGCACAAAAGTTGAAGGAGTGGTTTTCAAATACATAAATTGCAATTAAGTAAGCAATATTTTATATTGCTTAAACAAATATGCTTGTAATTATTTAAATAAAATATAAACAAAGGAAAACGTTTTATTAAATTACGATAATCACATATAGATGAATTTAAAAAGAAAGTGAAGTAAATTATTATAATATGTAAAATTAAATATTTAAATAAAAAATCCCTCTATATTTATCCCGTTCTCCATGCATCAAGGCTTCATTGAATGAATTGGCTAACTTTTACCAAGCTGACCAGCTTTAAAAATATTAATGAATTTTTATGAAATAATGCCTGTTTTGTTATCTTAAGAAATGAGTGCTCTCAGTGATTTATTTTAGATATTTGTGGTGTTGAATTCCATAAAAAAGGGCATTTTGATTTTAGTAAATATCATATATAAGCAGATTTTTGAGAAGTGCAGCATTAAAACATTTTTATGATAAAAACATTTCTCTAGATTATACGCTTTGGAAATTAACATATCTTCTTCATTTAAATTCAAGGTAAAATTATTGGAAAAGTAAATATTGTTATTTTTGTTGAAAGAAAAATAATATTGCCCGGTACAGTTCAAGTAAACGTAGAGAAAATGAGAAAATCTTTTCATGGAGATAAGGAAATAAGAGTAAACATATTTCGAAATATGGATTCAGTTAATAACTTAGTTCTGGATGTAATCTCTCAAGTTTATGAACTCACATTCGTGCATAGAAAAAACAAATATACACAGAAACAAACACAAATAAGAAATACATGTTTATAAACAGGAAATAACACAGCAATGGACTGAACTCGCAAAAAATATTGCAGAATAGAAGAAAGCCTTCGAAAAAAGAAATTTATTTATTGATTCTAAGAACGGTTTATCGTGCTTGAAACTTAACTAGAAACCTAAAGCAGAATTTTTAAAGAAAGAAGGGTATTAGAATTTTGAATTTTTCTGGATCAAATATAACTTAAACTTCTTATTTTATGCCCTTTAGAAATTGTTTTAAGGGATTTTTTTAAATAATTTAATTTTTATAAAAAATCTATAAATATGAACTTTTAAGAAATTGTTTCAAGAAAATATATCTACTGAACTCTAACTATTTTTCAAAAATAGTATTAAATACTCTTTTATAAACAAAAGCTGTTCTAGTTAAGTATTATTTAAGGAATATTAAGGAGTTATTAAGGAATGTTCGTTATCAGCAAAGAAAATATCCAAGAAAAAGGATTTTTAAAAATAACACAACATTGTAAAAAGATCTGTATTTAGACTGTCTAATAGTTGATAAAATTCGACTATCAAAGCAACCGCCTAAAATTAGATGTGTACTTTATGGACATCAGTAAAAGTGAGGTAGCTCAGAATGCCCTTTGATGTTTCATTTATCCTTTATTCAATCATTTAAATTCATTGCGAATTGGTCGAATTTTGTCTTGTTTATTTTTATGGCGGATATTTATTGCGTCACCTAAATGTTGAAGTAAATAACTTATTTCAGAATTTTTAATTAAAATATAAAGGCATGAGGATGTTATTTCTAATAGGAGGGAAAAACTATTAAAAACTTCGAATTAAGTTTTGTAGAAGAGTTAAAAAATAATAATTTTACCCCTTAAAATAATATGAACGAAATTCATATATGTTGTCATTTGTAAAGAAATATCTTCATCACATTACACAAAAACATGAAAAAAATGCAGCATTATATTTTATTTTAACCTAATTAATTTGTTAGTAGATTCATCCAGGAAACACAAATTTTTTAGAATATTAAATAGGAGATTTTTCAATATTGTCTTCACTTTGTCTGAATTATTTTTATGCAAATTTAGGAATATAAAGGTATTAATATTTGGATGCAGATTTGTGTTTTCTTCAAAAGAAAATTTTAAGAAGCTCGGTTAACTTTTTGTGGGGATTTTTGAACATAGAATTTAACATTGAAAATATAATAAATAGGTTCCTATAATCTTTTTCCGCGAAAAAATAAAATGATAAAACTAATTAAGTTTTATATAATTTTTATGAAAGATTTCTGCAATTGAATTATTTGAATCAAAATACAAATTATAATAACAACTTTAAGTTAAAAAAATATCTTAAATCAAAATCTATTGTCTTTATATATCGAAGTATATCGATACTATGAAATTAAAGTATATCAAGAAGGAAAAGTGCATAAAATATTTATGATAGTTGTTATTTTGAAATTTTTTTATTGTGGTTTAGAAATGTATAAAAAATATCAAGCGGAATAATATTCAGAAATAATTAGAAGAGCCTAGGATTTTAATAAGAATTCCTTCTTAAAATAATAAAACCAGCTACAAAAGTTTGATAAACAAGTAAGGTCAAAGTCAAATCTAATATATTAAAGATATTGCTACTATGATTATTCAAAAGTAGTGGTTTAACGAAATAGAGTAAACAAAATGTTTATTTATTAAAAGAGAGATACAAAATAATGATGTATGACAACTACATATGAAATTTTACCGGGAATAAAAGAATAACCCCTTACGGGCTAGTAAACAACGTACATGTTGCCATGTTGTGTGAAGGATATTGGCTATATTTATATCTTGTATTTTAAGGCAGCCAATTCATTGTATTGGGATGATAGGTGTTACATCATCCGAATGATCTCGAAAATGATACGTCACTCTTGAATAAAAATTATTGAAAATGATCAGGTAAGCATAAGATGTCAAAGACGTATTACATCACTTTACTTCCTACAAGTGGTTCTTGTTTTCCAAAAGATAAAAAAAAAGCCGATGCTTCCAAAATGGTAGAATCCTTGTTCACAAGATATTTTCTTTCTTTATTAGCTAAGCAAGTAAAATAGACGACGTCATTTAAAAATGTAAAAGCTAGGACTAGAATTTCATGAAACTGAAAGATATATTTTTTCAGAATTATTACAGTAAAGCATATGACATTATGCTATCACTAAAGATTTTTTCGAACATTTAGCAATACTTCTAAAATATAAAATGTTAGGAATGTTTTAAGATTACAGTTCAGTGTCTCGTTTTTAGCTGAAGCCAGTCTTTGATGATCTTATTATAAATACTACTTTTGTGACATGACTGAATTCTGATATGATACTGTGACGTTTTCGGATAGATAAGGAGAAATATATCAAATTCTGTTCCCACGGGAAAAGCAATTATAGATAACGGAGGAATTTGTGGAAGGTGGAGATTGCAGACTAGACGGGACCAAGACGTCTCCTTGCTAGACGCCGTTTCCCCCTCCCTTGTGATTGGTCATTTGCCATCCAGGGCAGGTTTTTGAGACCGAGATAAAAAGGAAGAGGTAGCGAGGTGTTAGGAGCAGACAGTACGAAACAACAGCTCTGGTGCTTGGAGGGAGGATTCAACTTGGAATTCTGTGGAAAATTCTCAGGAGAGAATTTGGAAGGTACGTAGGCCGCCTCGCCCTGTAGCCGAGCCCACGTGGAGTTCACCGGAACCTTTGGAAACATTCAGCGTCTCGTCTGAAATGTGAAAGCTCATCCGAGCTTTGGAAATACCTCCAATTAGCTGAACAGCTGTCTCCTGAGGTGCTCTTCCAGCCTGTTCATCACCTTACGCTCTACAAACCCAGCAGGTTAAGCGACAAGCAGAGAATCCCGAACCTCGGGCCAGATCTTGCGGGAGTTTCAAGAACTCCACCCTCCTTCTTCTACGAGAGAGACTACCTTACTATTTGAGGCACAGAACCTTCCCTTAGTGGAACTCCGAACGTAATTGCCTAGGTGTTCGTAACCTATTTAATCAAGAAATGGTAATTGCGCAAATTATATATGTATTATAGCTGGAAATAAATAGATTTTTATTTCTCCAAGTCCTGGTTTGTTTACGGCCCAACTCACCAGTAGCCCCGGCCAAAACGTTACAATATCATGCCAATCAGTAAGGTTACTATTATTAAAATCAGATATAGAATACCTGAAAGAATACAGCTCAGACTTTCCCATCCATCATTGCTTTACATGCATTTAAATTTTGATCTCTCGGATGCTGACAACTATTGATACATCTATGTTGACGTTTTTACTCCCGATAGAGGGTGTAGGTTTCTTATTCAAGATAGCCGGGTTTACCATTGCGGCCGTAACTTAATTGTTTAGAACTTTTTCATGGCCTTTTAACCTTGTTATGAACTGCGGCAGATATGGATTGTGTTAGAACCGTATTCCCAATCTGAGGGTTAGTAGCTGGGTAATGACCCTCGAGTAAAAGTAACACTTCAGCTCGAGGGTTCTTATCTGGTTTATAAAGTTTTCACCACATACTCTCCCACCAGTGAGTCAATGGTTAGATGAATGATACAATTGCGCCAAATTTTATGGCGAACATGTGTAATTTGAGTTTTGGTTGCGTTGTCAGCTGTCGTATCTAATACACTTCGCAGCATTTTTCTGCCGATAGGGAGAGCCACAATAGCTATACGAACATTGCTTGTTCAAGGTCAAGGTCACAGGGGGCACCATAGCGGTCGTAACGGATAGAGCTAGGCCGGAACTCCCACTCTTATGGTTAGTAGCATAGTAATTGACCATCAAACAAAAAGTGACACTTTAGTTTGAAGGTTGCTATCTGGCTTATAAGATTTCATCAAATACCTATATTTAAAAGTTTACCTAAAGGTCCTTTCTTTGGAACAAGTAAACATAACAAGGTATTTCATATCCGTTTTCTTGCTTCTATTTCTCCAATGCAACTAATTATATCATAAGGAAAGGTTCATGTTTTGTTTACCATTCCTAAATATTTGTAAACAAATATTTTAAACAGGCAGCTATAAAGTGCATTTAGAGACAACAGGTTTTTTATCAATCTATCCAATGCCTTCCTTCTTATGATGAAATTACAGGTAAAAGGAAAGATTTACTATTAATTATGATTGAAAATTTACGATTCAAGAAGAGAGAAATATGTGGTTCTTCCCAATTGAAATTCTTGGTTTAATAGCCCTCTTCTGCTCGTCAATCTTTAATTTTTTTACTTCTGAATATTAATTTTGAATAAAAAGTACAAGAATATACCTTCATAGTTGATAAAATAAATGTAATTGCAAAATGAGACATATATTTTTCCCTTGGATTTTCCATGTATTTCAATATATTGTATATAGTGGTTTCAGGTATATTGAAGTTTATAATTATCTGGAGTAAAAATTTTCATACATTAAAAAGTAATTTCAAAATATATGTCTTTCAAGGAGACCAATCTTAAATTTTTTTTTTAAATATTGCTTTAATTCAGGTTCATAAATTTAATATAAAGTAAAAAAAATGTTTACTTTTAAAATTAGCATATTAAAAATCTGATTGGAAACAGAACAGCGCTGCGTATTTCTACGACAAGATATATTGATAATACATCTTTTATTTTCTCAGCTAAATTTCTTATAGATGGGTTTATCATTAAAGAGATGAAATGTTTAAATCTATAAATTGCCATTTTGTATAAGTATTTTTGACATATTTTAAAATTATTTTAGCAATTTTAGTAATGGTATAATAAAACTGTTTATAGCATTATATAGGTTTTATTATGGAAAAATATTTTCAAAACCTGGAATATTTTAATTTTCAAGTCATCATTACAGGAATAAGAAACCACTGAAATTAGAATTTTATTTTCAAATAAAGACATCTGTATGAAGTGATTTCTGTTTCACTATTAAAACTTTCGCTCTACTGCATCACGAACTCTTTCCGATGTAAAAGATCGCCTTCTCATAAACAACCAAATAAAATATAAAAACTATTTTGTGGCAATAATTCTCAACCGTATTAAATCGAAAAAATTCCTTGCGAATTTAGTTTTTTGATTTTTAACTCTTAAATTCTTAGAAGACAGCCTTAATGTTCTGCCTATATATTAATCCTTTTTTCCCTCGTAGTCCATACTTCTTTTTTTTGTTCTGATGTATTACTCTGGCAAAATTCCAAAATGCTAAAAGAAAATATTCCTTTATATTAAATGTCCGACCAACAAAGGGTTTCGCATTCTTTGACACTGTTTTGATTTATTGAGATTTTTCTGGAAGAGAAAAGGGTTTCTTACGTTGTATCTTACAATTTTCCCTTTTTTAAAAAAGAAAAAAAGTCTATGACAAAGAAATTTTCAAATTAAAAAAAATCCTTTAATATCATGAATTTTAAAGCACTAATATTTTCTAATTTGTATATTTTTAAATACATTGTTATAAAAAATGAAATTTGCTATGCAAATTTCAATGTATAATTTCAGAACATAATTTCTTGAACAACCAAGCCCCAAGCCCTCGTGCAAATAAAATTATGTTTTTATTCATTTTAATAGTTTCATTGCATTATTCACTGTAGTATTGCAAACGATCGAAAAAACTTTGCCTCGCATTTATTGTTTAAAAAATATTCCATTTCTTATTTATTTCATTTTATATAATTAAGTGCTCAAAATGACATTTATCTAGGTTTTGTTTGTTGTAGTAATTAACTATTTTTTTTCACATAAGAGATTTTGTAAATGCAATGACAACACGTTATTAAATGTGGATTTTTTTTTAGATGTCGTGCAGATAATAATTTTTTTTATTTTTCGCCTACTAATTTTTGTTGACTTCAAAAACCTCATTTATGGGACCTGATTTTCCCAAATATTGAGTATAGTAAAAATAATAAGATATAAGGCTGATATACTTCAAATCTTGAATCGAAGATATCATCACTTCGATTTAAATATAAAATTAGATTGAGTCGCTGTCCAAGTGGTCAAGTGGATTCAGTAGACAATGAATAATTTTTTATAGTAACTCTTCGAATTCTTTCAAATCACTAATTTATTTTTATAAAAAGTACTCCTTTTTATATTTATAATCCTTTATATTATACAACAAAAATAGTATGTTGATCAAAAGTGGTCGTATACTTTCAGCTGATACTTGTCTTGCTTTATATGCTTCATGAATTATCACATTTTATCTATTAAATATGGATTTTTTTAGTTTGTGTTTGTTACACAGATATCCACATGTTCAAAAATAAATTTGCTTATTTCTTTAGTTTTGTAGTTTTATATTAATTTGATGTTCAACAAATTGGAAGCAGAGTATTTATGCATTCGTTCTTAATTTTTTGAAAGAATCTTATCATAGGTTTAAAGCAAAAATAAATTTTTTGTATATTATTTTCAATTTTCTCAAAGAATTATTTGAAAATATTAACTATGGTAGATAGATCTTATTGTAAATTTTAAAATGAGGAATTAAACTGTAATTGAGATATAGAGCTGGAAGATTGCACTAATTGAAATGTTTATGCATAATGACTCATGATACTTTAGATGAAGATAAATTATATTCCATTTCCAGTTATCTGATGTAGTTTCTTATAGTACTTGTCATAGACAAGCCCGCTGATAAATTCAGGTATTTTAAGCCAAGAAGGCATCTCTTGTTTTACAGTTACACCATCTAGGGTCATGAGTATGCCCCACTACTGAAGCGTTGAAACCCCTTTTACTGGGTGGACTTCAGTTATACGTTTCATTCAATCAAGCATAGATCGTAATTTAGACCTGAATCAGAGAACGATCATCACTGAACTAATACTCCTATTAATAATTTTTCGACTTGGAAGTCTTTGTGACCACAACAGATTTATGCGTGCACCAGCCACCACAAACAAACATAAGAAGAGTCTCTGGTCGACTGTTTTCGAACTCAACGTTGGAAGGATGTTATTCTACTGACCTACCAACAAAGCGATGCCAGCCTTGAAGATATCATTCATTGTAATAGGTAATTTTTTCATAATGAAGTCAATGAATTTGGAATGCTCAAAGATAAATAATGTTTAGGAAATAACACCATTAGCAGCATTATAACGAGCATTTCTTCAAAGATAAATGCAAAAAATGTTTTAGTTTAATTTTATTTTACTTTCTTATTGATAGGATGATTTCATTTAGTAGATTCTTTAAGGCTACTATTCTATTCAGTGTGCTTATAAGGCCAAAATCATCTTGAGAAGTAAAAAAAAAAATAGCACATTAAGGAGAAAATTTTCTTTTTTTTAAAATTAGAACAATCAATTAGTTTAAATAAAACTGCTTCACAAATGTAAACAAACAAACAAAAAATATCAAAAATATTCTCCCCAAAGCAAATTTATTTTGCATTAACTAAAGAAAAGGTTACGGCCCATTAAGCTGGAGTTAGATTATCATCTTACACGTATCATTAAATAATTCAGCTTCACTGAAACATCTTGCGAATGCATTTAATAACTCAGAGAAATGAAATTATCCTTATTGCCTCACCACCACTTTTCAAGATAAGGCGGAAGTAATATGGTGCATGCTCCCGAGCAGGAGATGGCATTCAAATCCAGACTTTTCAGTTCCAACGAAACTATTTTCTCGCTAATGATCAAAACTTTTATTGTGAAAAGTTATGCTTTGAATTCAACTGATAAAATTACGAATCGCAAGGTTACGCTCACTGATAAGGAAATGGTTCTTGAAGAAAGTCATGAGGAAAAATAGAATAACGGGAATTGCGAATAATTTCGAATACAATGGATTGCTAAAGTTTAATTTATTCTATTTATTAAGTTTAATCTCGATTCCACTCGTAAATCCAGGCTTTCTTGAATTATTACTCTCCAACAGTTTCCTCTTTTGTTTTGTTCACTCATGAATAAATCGGAAATTTGGTAATAATGGAAAATAACGATATGAAAAATCATTACAAGTCATTGAGAAGTTCAGAAAACATTATTCGTTTCTTCTTGTTTATTCAACAAACAGCATATTTTGGCATTATTATTTTGGCCAAAATAATGTTAGAAAAGAAATTTAGTACATGAAGAGGAAAGATATTAATTAAAATGAAAATGTAAGTTACTATTATTATATTATTGTTAGAAATGAGTTTCACAAAGATAAACAAAGAAGTAAAATTCGAATATAATTTAAGAGTTATTTCTATGCAAAATTAATTAAAAATATATAAGTGTGGTAGTGATATTTTTAATTTTTCTAGAATTATGAAATTTTATGAAATGTTTCTTTATTGTTTCCTTTTTTAGAAAAAAAACCCCCTCTATCGAAGAATTTATTATTAAAAATCTTTGCCTGGATGGGACCTTCCCTAATTATTTATATGATTGATTCTATTCAAAGAGAGAAAGAAGAATAAATGAAACAAAAGTTATATTTTCATTAAGAATATTTTAAGAGAAAATTATATGAAATTAAAATTTCTAAATCTTGCCATTGCTTTTGTAGAATTATGAAATTTCATATCAAATATTACATGTTTTTAATAATAATTTTGAGCTAGATAACAATTAAAGTAAGTAAAGAAAGAGTAAAGAAGTAAAGAAAAGAAAATATAACAATTAAGTGTATACTTAAAATAACGTATTGTGTCATTAAAATTATCAAAAACATAATATACTCAAAATGTAAAAAGCTAAGTTTGGGGAAAGATTTATTCATATTCTCTAACTATTACGAGTTAAAGACTAAGTAATCACTATCAATAAAAATTTTAATGACTAAAATTTCATTTCTTTAAAAAATAAATAAAATAAACCTTAATTTTGAGTTATTGTTTATCCCTGTCATTATATAATATATGAGATAAAAAATAAAGACAAATGGTGAATACCGTATCTATCTATCTATCTATCTATCTATCTATCTATCTATCTATCTATCTATCTATCTATCTATCTAT
>JAOUZG010031916.1:4742013-4753191 GCA_026289955.1 Argiope argentata | reverse complement strand
TATATATATATATATATATATATATATATATTTATATATATTTATATATATATATAATATGTACTGCTAATTTATACGTATTAGTGTTTAATTTTATGTGAATACTTATCATAGCAGCTATGACAACTACACGGTTGTATACAGAAAAAAACGACATTTGTGAAGTAAATATTTACTATGAACTAAATCGCATAATTTTAAACTATTTAAATCTTTCCAATATTAAAATATATTAGTTTTTTATAAATCGAGTAAATATATAGAAGATAAAACAAAATAACAAAACAAAACAATAAAAACAATTCAACTTTATTTTATTATTATCCATTTAAAATGGAAATTTTTTATGAGATAAAATTATGTAATGTTTACTCAAATCATTATGTAGATAAGATAGGCTGATACTTATATATTAATACTATTAAGGATGTCTTATAACATTTTTACAAGAATTATTATTCTGTATGAAGAAATATTAAACATAATAATAAATAAAATTATATATATATATATATCAAGATTCTCTTCAAACTTATCCGTGATCCCACTATACATAAAAAAAAAAAACTTGTTATGCTTTAAATCCTATAAATGGATCTCTGTTAAAACAGTCTTTATGTATTCCCCTTATTATCATGTCAGAACACGATGTTATTCTTGGCGTCAACAAAAATCCGTACGTAAAAATAAAAATTTTATTATCTGCATGAGCTTCTTAAAAAATCAGCTTTTGATAGCGTGTTACCATAGCATTTACAAAAGCTCTTATAAAAAAATAAGCTAATGACTACAGCAAATAAAACCTAGAAAATGTCATTTTGAGCAAGTTATTATATGAAATGAAACAATTAGGAAATGTGATATTTTTTAAAACAATAAATGAGATCGAAAGTGTCTTTTTATCGTTTTCAATACTAATGGGACTCATTCAATGAAACGATTAAAATGAATAAAAATAAAATTTAACTTGCACGATCACGTGATGTTTGTCAGTTCAAGAAATTATGTTATGGCATGATACATTGAAATATGCATAGAAGATTGCATTCTAATCTTATTATTATTTATGTGTTAGGTATCTGTTTTTTTCTATAAACATTTGACCTAGTTGATAAAATAAGAAGTTTCAGTAGTTTATGAAGACTAATTATTCAAGTTCTGTTATAATATATGATATATTATCATCCTTTATTCGTATGTATTTAAGTATCATTTTATTTTAGAAGGAAAACTATATTGAAAAATAATCATTTACATAAAAATACTTTTCAAGAATATATTTTATAAATAATGTTTTTAAAGTTCTACAATTTATGCAGCATTTGTTTTTTTAGTTCATTAATATGTACATTTTATTTGCAATTTCAGCATCTCTGGAAGCTCAATTCGATGAAAGTGAAAGGTATTAGGAATTATTTCTATTTAACCGTAACTGTATATTCTGTACCTTTGTTTGCTTTAATTGGTTGGAATAATTTTGTGTCATAGAAAAGATTATTTTGTGTTAGGAAATAAAACTTCAAAAAAAAAGAAAGAAAATATAAATTATTATCAGTAACTTGTAATTCTGTTTAAAAACACAAATTTTAATTCAAAGATAATTCGTTAAAATATTTCAAAATAAATAAAATTAACAGATAAATATTTGTACATTATCTAAAAGATTTTGCTTTTAGTTAGTGCTTTTTTAATTTCTCATTTAAAAATCAGTTGCAGATTCAAAAATATATTTTGAGTTAATTAAATTTTTTTTCAACGGATAATAATTAAATTATAAATATTAATATGCTGTTTAATTCGAAATCTAACTAAACATAAAATTTTCTCTTATGTCGAAAAATATGTTATTTCGTAATTTACTAGATTAAATAAATTCAGGAAAAATTCAAATTTAATTCAGTAAAATTCTAAAAAAATAATTTTTTCCTTACTAAGTTCCCCGCAAGTGACATATTTTCAGTACTGAGAAGTTTTACGCTGGGGAAAGTTTCCATGTAAATAAGTTAGAGGGCTTGCGATAAAGTACACGTCTTAATTATTACTTATATAATACATTGATTACCATAGATCTCATCACCAACTACAAGATGTATCTGATTTTGAGGTTAACATGCATGAGATAGCCTTAATAGGGTAAAAAAAGAATGGCTCTTCTTTTGTCTTTGTTATTTTCTGTTACGTTACGATTTTTTATTTTCACCAGAGGTCTAATGAGGGGTAATCCTTTTATTTAAATATTTATGGAAATAAATATGGCACAGTAATTTTGTATGTATTTTTAATATCTTTCAGAGAGGACTGTGTTCCTTTAGAAGGTGAATGCACTAATAACAGAAATGGATGCTGCACAAGCACAGGATATTCAGAGATAGGATGCCAGTGCTACGTACTAAAGAAAGACAAGAAAAGGTACAACACTGTTGGACCTGCCACAACAAAATGCTGGTGTGAGCGCACAGGATACTGGTGGGAAAAACTTGCCGATAGTTTGGGTTAAAGATATTCCCGGTTAGAGACGAAGATTCGGAAACAAAGATATTATGAAGAAACTCTATATTATTGCTAAAAATTGTATTGTATTCATTTCTTAACTATAAGTTCATGCTTATTTCAAGGTAACTAATTTGAAATCTCTATAAATCCTTCTTTTGGCTTCTAACATACGAATTCAATTCATTGATTCTTACAAGTGAGATAAATTACAAAAAAATATTTGGCAGTGGAATTTGTATTTAGTAACTAATTCATTCAATAATAAAATGTATTAATTGTCTTGATAAAATGTGTCTTGATTCTGTTACTCCATTTCAAATCGTCAATAACAGCAACAAATGGAAAATCTGAATTGTATCACTATAAAGAAGATTGCATGACTGTCTTTTCTTTTGAGTCTGTCTGGTGGATTTTTTCAAATGAAATACTTTACTTCGATGCTTTGTCATTAATAATATTTTATAAGTTAATTAAGTTATTGTATAAGTTAATTAAGTTAAAAAATGCATAACAGATTCTATTTTATTTCTTTTATACATCAGTTAATCTCTAATATAACAATAAAAATTTCATTAAATTGTTCTCACAGGAGTTAAAGTAATGTGATACTAAATACAGATTTTTCAATGATTCCAGGAAGTAGGAAATATAGGTACTTACGAATTAGACCGTCAAATTCGGCAAATCGAAAGCAAATTTGAAGACCTCAATGATGAGTTAAACTACCAATAATGACAAAAAGCCGCCATTATTTAAAAAAATTCAAATCTCAATTATAGCCCGCCATTTTGTTGGTTTCGTTGGCGTCAACAATTTATCGCCAAATTTGAGTCCGTCACCAATGTGGTACTAAACCACTGGTGTATACGGTCTAATATATAAATACTGAAATATATATAATTTATGCAGCTAGTTAATATTAATTTTTACATACTTAAACATCAATATTTATAGCCGATGTCATAGAAGTTAATTTTATTTTTAACTAACTGTTCGGGCAAATAATTTACAAATGAATTTGTCAAAGCAGTCTACCATAACTCTCAGCCAGGCCACACAAAACATTGAATACTTTATTGAAAACATTAAAAAATGTATATCTACTAAGGGAATTAATTTTTTACGATCATGTTTTTGTTAACAGTGCTTATTTAAAAAATAGCCGGATGGTCGTGGATATTATTTTTATTTCTATGATAACTGACTGCCGACGTCTGCAATAGATAATTGGCAATTTTGCGACAAATGTTTTTGGACGTAAGTGATTCATCTTTCCGACCCATATGGTTGAGATAACATTCGTATCTCTAGAACGAAGCAGGCATATTACTTTATATTCAATATTCATACAGACAAATTTAATTTTGCAAGTATAAGTTTCAATTTTTTAAGTTTATAATTTTTTTGTAACCTCTCTCTTTTGAGAAGGAGTTTGTTTCCTTTGTAACATCAAATTAACACAAAATGATTTGATTCAAAATATTGTTTGTATTTCCTCCTAATATAATCCCAACCTTTTTGAATTAATTAGCAGTCAAAATATTATTTAAAAACTAATCATTATCTCAAGTAAAATAAAAAATATAAATTCCATATCAATGCATAAAAAATGTTTCAAATCCCCTACGATGGTTTGCTGTCATCATTTTTTATTCTGTGATAATTGACTGTCGATGTCTTTCTTGCCTGTCTTTTACAATTTAATGCCAAATGCATTTCGTCATGTATTTTCAGTTCAAGTTATTGAGATTTTTTTCCTAGCGCTGTGATCGAAGCAAGCCCATTACTGTATACTTATTATTAATATTAAGGAATTTAATTTTACAGACATCTATTGAAAGTTATAATTATTTTTTTCTTAATCTCTCATAATTCGAGGAAAATCTGTTGCTTCTATAATTTGTTAAATTAACACAAAATGATTTATTCGGAATATTACATGCACTTCCTGTTAATTTATTTTCATCAGATAGCATTTGATTAGTAAGCGAAAGATTGTTATTAAAAACTGCATTAAATTCCCTACATTAAAATGAAACATTAATGTTTCGAAGTATTTAAAAGGATATTAATTATTCTTAATAACAAAGAAAACTAACTTTTAAGTGAACTAGTTCAACTTAAAATTTTGAAGTTGAAGATATAACATACCCAGCACATGTTTAACGATAACATACACGAATAAAGCAGTCTAGATTCCATTTTGCAGCAGTAGCTTTAAAAGACTTTTTCCATAAAAGCGCTTCGTCCGGCGACTTTCTTTCATTCGAAAGAATTTGAATGACATTTAGGATCTCCAGCTTCAAATAGCTGTCATGTTCTACAGAGAATTCCATTTCAGATTTTATTTGAATGAAATGCCACTTCTTCCCGTCATGTATACTTCGCTTTTCAGAATGTTAAAGGAAACATCTCTAGAAGCACATTTGAAACTGATATTTTCTCAGTCTTTCTTTGAGATTCAATATTCTGAATAAAATGTAGGTATTTCAGTTATCCACTATTTTTAGTGTATTTATTGAGATTAACGTGTGGGTCGTACATTTTGAACTACAGGAAGATATGGGATGTTATTAAATTTTTATCAAAAGCGATATTACATTCTCATACCTTCGCAAAATGCTTTCACCATTTATGCTTGTATATACTGGGTAATTCAGAAATTCGCAAGAATTTGAAAATTCAATAATTTACGGAATAATGTACTTAAAGAGGTAAAAACTCACTCACATGCTTCACATTTTTCAGAATTTTATTAAAACTAAGACAAAAAGTGCAAAAAAAAAAGAGTCACCACAATAAAAGATAATTATTAAAATTTAAGATAATATGAACATTTATAAGATAATATAATATCAACCTTAAAATAATATAAACGCTTGTCATGCTCAAAAAATATCAAAATTTAGCTTAATTTTTAATTGTATAAATTTGTAAATTAAATTTTAAAAATCTTTTGTTGATGCATTTCTCTTCTTTTAAGTAATATGCAACGAAACCGACAACTCTAAGTAAAACGATCTATCTTTTAGAGCACCAAGAAATACAAATTTTCTCTGTTAAAATCTTAAACAAAGAATATAAAATGTTAAAATATTTTAATAAACTAAAGTACGCACGAAAAAATCTTACAGTTCAGATGCTACAAAAGCATATTTTCGAAATATTAACTTGAAAAAAAAATATTTTTTGCAATTCACCGATATTTATGGTTTCAAATATCATTAAATAAATATGTGGTTCAAAATAAAAGAAAATCGTAAAATTTCCTTTAAGATTTCAGTAGGCATACAGATATTTTAATTTTGAAGGAATAAAATAACGAAATAAAAAAGAACCACTTAATAATTTGGAAATTGCTAGTTCATATTTAAAATTGGTTTGCATACTAAATAAGGAAAGATATATACAACTCCAAATATATTTTAAATAAAATTATAGTAGAAAATGCTTCAAAAATACTTATAACTTCTTCCTTTAAAACTTCATCCAATTCTCATATATATCATATTTTTAAATTTTTATTGGGCTGATTTTAAAACTTATATACGATTAATTTAATTTAATTTTCTTTTAAACTTTAAAAATTATATGTTTTCAACTGGGGAATAAATATAAAATACCACTATCTGCTATTTGCTAATTCAAAAACGTTATAATTTGACATAGTGTTTACTCTGCAATTCCTCAAATTCAAATATTTCTGATTACATTGAAGCAAGATAAATTTCTAGTTCTTGGTTCCAAAGCAAAGAAGATAAATTAGGAATAAATAAATTCATGAGATTTGGAATCACACTAAACAAATAATGTGACAACTGATCTCTGTTCAGTGAATAAGGAGTTTTAAAAAGAAATTAAAATTTTCAGAATAAATCGCATGTTCTTATATTATTTATTCAGATGGGAAAGTGAAGATGCTTTTTCCGTGAGAAATATCTCATGTTTTAACAAATATTATTTACGAAAATTTCTACTAGAACCCTAAGAAGGATTTGTTTTTATGACGCATTTCACATTTGTGGATTTTTTTCATTTATTTAAAGCAAATTAATATATATATATATATATATATATATATATATATGAAGCCGATTGCAGAGTCGTCTGAAATCAGGTAGAATACAAGCTGAATTTTTTTATTTAGTTTTATTTCCTCTTTACAGGCATACGTTATTTACAAGCAATGCGGCACAAAAACAAACGAAAGTTACTAAGACATAAAGAGCGTTAAGATATACGAAACATTTTTTCTCTGTTATTATATACCTCGATATTCTTATAAATTTGACATCTGACAAATTTTGTCAGGAATTCTCACACTTGTTGACTTTGACAAACGTAAAGGCCCAGAAAAATTTGTTTACATCATTAGTTTCTATCTCTTGAACCGTCATGTGGACTGATGGTGCAGTATTTTCAAAGCTTCATTAATCGAAAATGATAAGGGATGAAGAAAAGTGATAATGAGAAGTGAAGATTTCTATTAAAGTTTATGACAGTTTGGTGAGATTATGAAGATATTATTTGTATTGTTTTTTCTTTCAAATATTTTTTTTTGAATTACTTAACAAACTGAGTGAGTCAACTGATGAAAGTGATCAGAATTGTCAAATCGTAAAGCGAATGGTCTGTATATCAATTTCCATTCGCCAAAAACTATTAGACCTAAGTCGGGATATTCGTCACATTTCATCATATAGTTCTAATCTTGTGCTTTCTGATTTTCATTTATTTTGCCCAGTGAAGCACATTTTGATTTATAAAATTTTTTAAGGTTTTCTGATTTAAATATCATTTTTTGTTGGATGAAAATAAAATTGTAGTGTTCAATGCCACAGGATAAAACCGGAAGGTATTTAGTTTAATAAAGTTATACTTTCAAGTAAAATTTTGTTCTTTTTATTTAAAACGGAAAATCCCTTAATTGTCCCTTGTTGCACTATTAATAGTTTATATAATTCTTTTGATCAACACAAACAATAAACATAGATAACATGGTAGCTTATAGAGTTTTATATAAAACGTGTATCTATATATATTTAACATTTAGAAAACTTTGCGCAACACTAAGTATTACAACGGACAGACTGAACAGCTACACGCATCACATACACTTACACAGAACTTTTTGACAGGGAGGCACATTCAAACATATCAGATAGAACAGAAAAATAACAAATATGTTCGAATTGGGACTCGAATCCAAGACGCCCAGATCGCGGGAAGGACGCGCTACTTCAGTACCAGGACGTCGAGTAAACGTATATTGCAGTTCTTTTTGTAGCGTCTTTTATGTATAAGCATATAGAATTTCACTTGAAATAGCTTAAAGGCTAAGAGTTGGAATAATTCTGAAAAAAGAAAATCGGGAAGGAATCATATTTTGAAGATAGTATGTTGAAATCCATAGGGGATAAGTATTTTTCGCTTATATTTACTTATTTTGAATGCTTTTTTCTAAAGTTATTGAATTTTCGTTTGGCATCAATGGAGAAAGTCAGCCTTCATATGAAATCGAGAAAAAATTTCTTTTTTTGTGCGTGATCTTCAGAATGAACACACAAAGAGAAGCAAGGAAAATATTCTTTCACGTACTCTCGAATTCGAAATATAAACGTGCAATTCCAATGTTTCTATCCGCTATAAAAATCGATGATTCCTGCAAAGCATAATACTCTGAAGCTTTTTTTATGAATATTTATATTGTTATCTCATTTTAGAAAAGATGTTTTCAATAGCTATTAATAAATATATTTTAATAATCATTTGAAGGATTTAAACTCTGAAATTCTATTGATGATGATGAAAGAATTGGCCCACTCATCGTTTTCTATTTAACATCTGAGTATTTCAAAAATGGGACAAGTGAAGATAAAAAGTTAAACTAAATTTTAAAAAAAAATCAAGAGACATTTGTAAAATTTCACTTTTACTTTCTTCGTATAAGTGCTGTGAGGTGGGGGTATAACAGTCCCCAAATTCTACCAACTTTGAAGGCAAGAATATACTGAATAAATAAAAAAAAATAATTGAAAAGTGGCAGGTTCGTTGGGAAGCCTCCAATAAAGGTGTTTGGACTAAAAAATTTATTCAAACAGTGCATCTTAAAAGACTATATGGTGATTTTTTCATAAACCAAATAATAACTGGTCATGGGGTCTTTAATGCTCACCAAGCTAGGTTATTTGGAAAATCTGATAAGTGCAGATGCGGTAAATCTTCTGGAACCATTCATCATATTATACAGGAATGTGATTTATGGGAAAAGACCCTCTCAACATGGTAATTAGGCTGGAGAAATTTGGACATCAAATTGCTGTTAAAATTCCCTCTCTTTAGGGTAAGTGCTTCTGAAATTATCAGTAATCTTATGCAGTTGGAATCCGTGGATAACGATTGAAATGACTCTTTGCTTTGACTTTTGTTTTCTTATGTTCTACATTGTATACGGAAACTTTATTTTGTATATATGTTATTTGCTTTTGGGTTACTAAGAGCTTCCTTTGTATAAAATTGTTTTATACTTTTTCTTTTTTACAGTATTTTCTTTGTTAACATTGTTTACATTTTAATGTTCTTCTTATATGTGTTGAAATGTTTATTCCTTTTTCTTTTAACAGCATTTTCTTAGTTAACGTTGTTTTCATTTTTATGTTCCTCTAATAACCGTTAATATGTTTATTCCTTTTTTATACAGTATTTTCTTAGTTAACGTTGTTTACATTTTTGTGTTCCTCCAATAACTGCTCATTTGTTTGATAATTACTATATTTGAAGACAAGGTGTTTTTTTTTCTGAATCTAAATTCGTATCTTTTTCCTAACTGGTTCTTTGAATTGTTTTATGAAAATTAAGCTGATTAACCAGCACTTCCGTGCTCGGTGGGGGTTGCCTTGCGGCAGCTCATCGTTATATCCGAATGGCTTCGGCCGGGACGGAGTATACCTATGCCATATACAAGGATTTTGAGTATGAATGGTTTTTCATCTATTTCATTCAAATCAACAACTCTAACATTGTTGAATAAAAACTAAATACTCTATCTTCAATCAAGAATTTACTTTATTCAACCTTTTTAGTCTGAAGCTTGTTAGGAAACGTAAGAGTTTTACAAAAAGAATAAAAAAGGAAACAATTTGATTTTAGAAATTTTTATACTTAATAAATAATTTCATTCAAAAATGATTTCCAGTAATATTTCTTATTGGAATCAATTTCGTAAATAGTAACTTTTCTACATTAAAAAAAATGTACTTCACCTCCTATTATCTTAATTTTGTTACTGTTTAACGTTTTATTCAAAAATTTAGCATAATTATAAGATTGAAAATAATATTTAAATTTATATTGCAGTAATACAATAATTTGACAACGATAGAACTTTTAATTCATATGAAGAATGTAAATTTAAATGTTAAAAATATACATTAAAAACATTGTATGAATTTTCCATCAAATTCTCAGTTTTTTTTTCATCTTTAACGTTTCAGAATGTTAAAATAATTTTTTTACGTTATAGTTTATACAAAACCATTCAGAAATATTATGAAAAAACTGTTAGGAAAGTGACTATATATAGTTAAGAAAGAGACTTAAGATTTTCATCTCAAGTCCCGCTTATACTTTAATTTCAATCAAAGCTTTACTTTTTGAAAATTTAAGTTTTTTTAACGTTTTTAATAACGTCCTCTTTTGTTCCTAAGTGTACAATAACTAAACTTTTTCCATTAAATACATTTATTAAAATGAGTATTTCAACTCTAAATCTTTAACAACATTATAACAATATGTGAAAATTCTAGAAATCATTTGCATGAATATGGGAATTATCTGCCTATACTGTAAAACAAAGATTTCCCTCTTTCAGACTATTCCTCCCATACGTTTCATGCATGGGCAATTCAAATAAGGTTCATTCCTAAGGATTTTAAAAATAATGAACAATCCACTAACGAATGCAGGAATATTTATTAATAAAGCTTAGTGCAGGTAGCCTTCGGCATGTAATACACCTTGAATTCGTATCATACAAGTAATGAATAGTTTTCAAAAGATTATTATACCATCATTCATATAGATTGTAAAAGTTATGGGGTAGATAACGGAGGGGAATATCATTATTGGGGTGAGCGCTCTAAAACAGATTATAACGGTTCAATTATATTGAGTTGGGGTGTATATGCAGATGTTTAATTTCATCCTTATGTCTTTTAAACTTTGAAAGGACAATTCTCGTGGCATTATCACCCTGAAACATTCCTTCTCCTGCAAGAAACCAAATTTTGCGTAATAGGATGACTTTGCTTAGCTAAAACGTCAATATAACTCTCTTTTGTCATAATAGCTCCCAGGTTTATAATTGGAAGAGATCATAATCGGGACATGACTCATTATACCATAAAAATAATCTTTATACCAAAAGTAGCAGTCATTTTTCAAACGTCTACCTATCATATTGTGAAGAAAAGTGTGAAAGGAGATTCACGTTCTATATAATGCCACCCATTGAGTCGTCCCATCACCACAGTATTTTGTTAATGTCCACAGTAAACGACATTTGACATTAACATATATAGCAAGTAGATTTTGACAATTCTGCTCTGCTTTAAATGTTTTGCTTACGAAGATTCCTACCAGTTGACGCTGTTAAATACAACTGCTAATATATATATATATATATAT
>JAOUZG010031916.1:4714816-4741913 GCA_026289955.1 Argiope argentata | reverse complement strand
TTGTGTGTGTGTGTGTGTGTGTGTGTGTGTGTGTGTGTGTGTGTGTATGCATACTTTATTTAATAATTTTATAACATTTTCGAATAAAATAATATAAAAAAAACCACCAAAAGAATTGATTACCTGATCTATAAAATGAGACGCTTTATAATATTTCTTATATATTTCTAAGATATTTTTATTACTAATCTATTGAAATATCAAACCTGAAATATTTGCATAAAATAAAATGTTTTATAGAATGGTACGTCTCAAACTTTTAATTTTAATAACGTGAATAACTCCAGACACAAGATATTTAAAAATTTTGACTTAGATAAATACGTCGCACTGAAATACTATTCTGAAATCATTATCTATTATAAAAGAAAATATCGAATTACACCTAATACATTTTAAGATATATTGCATTAATACTTTTGTTTTATTACATATTGCCTTAATACTTTAAGAAATATATACCAACTTTAGAAAATGTGTAGAAATAAAAAAAAAATTATCATTTTTTGACGTAAATATTAGAAAGGTTTTTATTATTTAAAAAATATATAAACCTTTTACCTTTGTAGACGTCTCCTATTAGTTAGATCCGAAAATAAACTTAAGTATTGTGAGATTTTGAAGCAAAGATGAAAGTAGTCATATTTATTCGATACACTGCAAAACATTTCGAAAAGAAAAAAAATTGCGTCGAAATTTATTAAAGGAAATTGATTACATTGCTTTTTGAAAGTTATTTAAGAAGATGCAGTGTGACTTTACAAAGTTGTGTAATACATGTGAGTGCAAGATTATTTCAGATATTCTTTTACACTCTTATGTTAAAGCAAAAATGTATAATCCTATTTAATACTATTTCAAATAAGAAACTATAAAATAATTTTTCTATTCTCAGATAATTCTGTAGAAGAAACTCATATTTAAACTATTTGACGAAAAACATTCAAAGATTATATTTTATAATATATATAGTATTATTTATGAAATAATTTACATAAATAAAAGTACTATAAATAATTTACATAAATAATTTACATAATAAAAGCATTTTCTTTAAGGATTTGTAATGCATCTAATAGGATTTCCATGCATCTTATTTTAAATACCTATTTAAAAAATAATAAAACTTTCTTTTGTCTTTAAATAAAATTTTTGTATTTAATAAAGTTTATCAGTTCTGTACTTCATAATGCACTTAAAAATGGATGAAAATTTAGACAATAACTAATTTCGCTAGACTAAAAGTTCTATATAATTAAAATTACAAATGTTCAATAATATAACCTAAGGTAATAATGAATACAACTACAGTGCTTCGAGATAATTTAAAATTATAATACGGTAGATTATTAATTAAAATAGAATTAGGTTCTAAAAAAGTCAACATTATTTATTTTTACATTATTATTATTCCATTTTGCAGTCAACATTATTATTTTGCAGAAAATACATTCACTTTATGAAGCTATTATTTATTTACATTTTGTGTAAATTAGGTGTATATATTGTAAATATTTCTGAAATTGTTGAGTAAATATTTGTAAATAGTTAAATTGTGCAAAATTAATTTTAATGGAATTGCGCGTCAACAAGAAAAGACCCTTACAAGGAAATTTACAATAGAAGATGTACATATTTGACTAATTTGGCGGTACATGAGCGTTGTCGACATAAGGAAGTCGCTGACGGTTTTTAATGCAAGCTAAAATGTGTATTAGAAGCTAAGAAATAAAGGTTTGTTCTTTATAAAATAACGGAGAAATTTCCCGGCTTACCTGGAAGAAACGCGCCATTTCTAGGTTTGTCCTCCTCACTTCTTGAGACGCTATTTAAGACTCACCTTAAAGGCGGGCAGTTTAGTAGGCTTCGGAGACAAGCTACGTGATTAGCTGAGTCTTAGAGACTGTCTCTTCTCTAGCTGCCGTGGGAATCTGTAGCTTCACTGTTATTTGAAATTAGCAGATTAAGTAGAGAATATTCTCGTGATATTTTGTAGCTTGGGTTTCGAATATTTAATACGCGTTTTCACAGAAAATAAAGTCTGTATATTCTTATCACTCTTATGTGAGAATGGCCATATTATTAGTAACAATATAATAGATGTATAGTTTTGCTTTTTTTTGTATATTCTCAGTTTGATTGTTGACATTTAATTCTTTGAAAGATTTGAAAATCTTTCTTTAATTTCTGCTGATGGATTCAATCACCAAATTGTCACATACTTTAAAATGTCTTTAAAATCTAATGCATATATGTCTAAATTCAACTTCAACACCTGCTTAAAATTTACTTTATAACAAGTAATTCCAACTTAGAAAACCGATTTATAATCAAATTGTTTTCAGAAAAATAATTTTTTAATGAAGATACGTGAATAAGAATAGATGCATTCTTTCACAACAATGTGAATATAGCAATACAGATTATAGGAAAAATACGTTTTTTCCATTATTAAAATTTGTTTCTTTCGACTAAAATTTATTTATGTTTCATTTTGTATGCTTTATTTATAAACCTTAGCTTAAATAAACAAATGAATAATTAGTATGTATACTGCCAATGAATGATTTTATCGTCATTGGTAGCTATTATCAAGTAAGGAATAATTTTGTGTGCATAATAATAATACTATTATTACTTCAGGCATCAAAAATCAATTTCCCTACGCGAATCACAGCAATTTTACAGGAGAAGCATTAGATTTTGCATTTATTTTCATGTTTTTTCTTAAGTATCTATTTTATCGATCTTAAACGATCTATTTTATATCAGCAGAAATATATTAAATCATGCATTTCTCTTACTTAACATTGAAGTCATATGTTAATAACTTCCTTGCTTTAATTCTGAATAGCAAAAGAATAAAGGCTACCGATAATCATAAAATATAATACCTTGCCATTATTGAATTTGGCAATTATTGAATAAATAAAAACTAATAGATGCAATACAAAATAGAAGAGTATTGTAATTCTGAAACTTCTCTTTTATTTTAAAATGAACGATAGGTTTAACTTACGCAATCACACCTGTAGAGTAAGCGAGTGAAGATGCTAAACGATGGGATTACTTGCAGCGCCATTTAGTAAAGAAATACCGAAATAGTGCATTTAACTTGAAAATGCAATAAGGCACTGATGTGTAGAAAGTTTATAATATCACAGATTTTCACATAAAACTCGCATTGACTAATTTCTCTAAAAAGTATTAAAAGTACTAATTTTACTTAAAAAATTTATTTAACTATTGTTTGCCTGATAAATAATTGCAAAACAATTTATGATTATCCTTTAAATATAGAGAAAATTCTAAAATATTACGAGTAAAAAAGTACCAAGTGAATGTATTTTATTAATTTAAATATTCAGAAATTTGGAGAATATAATATTCCCACATTTGATAGAGATTTTTTATTATCAATAATAATTTGCATATTAAATAAAATAAAATCCGACATCAAATGTCGTATCATCAAATATAGGTAAGAACTATATGAAAAAATGTTTTTATGGGTTCTCAAGTGTTATTGTAAGAACAAAATTCAGAATATTTTGAAAAAGTTTTTAGTGTTTATAACTAAGTAATCGCCGTTCGTTATCTCTGTTGCCTTTAAAAGAAAGAAAGTAAAAACAGAATATCTCCTAAAAGAAGACTTCATTCTCAAAATTACGTCCGAAGGCTATCAAACAATAGCGAAATAACTGTAGAACAGAATCTGAAAGGTTTTTGGAAGATGAAATGAATAAAAAAAAGGAGGAGGAGGAAAAATCAACAAATAAATTCCAAGAATAAAAACAGTTTCGGTGCCGATCCTAAAGATACAAATAAATAAAAGTAATAGACAAAGGTGAATTCTACGAGGATATTGTTTTCAGTTGTTGTATTTGTTGTAAAATAATTTTTTTTATTTTAAAGTCGTCTTAAATAATTTGTATCATTCTCTATATTACCGAAAGTTTGACAAGATATAAAAAGATACGAGAAAAACAAATTTAAAACCTCAGTTTCTTCCATTTTTTTACTAGTAATTCATGAACAACTGCTTGTGGTTATTTTTGTTCAAGAAAATAAGATTATTTAAGTAGGTAACTTATTTGATTCTGAATATAAGCTTATCTTTTATAGCTAAAAAATTAATTACTTTAATTAATTAGTATGAAAATTATATCAATGAATTTGTTTGATAGTAGTAAATAAAAACCCTTAGTATCCATAAAATTGAAAATTTACGACTTTGTCGTCAATAAATCATTGCTAATTTTATACATCACTCCTGTCAGAAGTTTTATAATCCCAAATTTCTAAAATCTAATATATAAAAAAATTGTCTTTGAATCTTTAATTTTACTTCCGAAGTATGACCCTAGGGAAGAACATAAAAAGAATACTTGAACTTATGTCTTAAAAAGTTAAATTGCTACTTATTATGAATGTCTATATAAACAGTCGGATGACAATAGTTATAAGAAATAGAGGAATCTTAAGCAAATTATAATTGTCATGAAACTTTGATTTTAAAGAAACTTTAAATTTAAGTGAACAGAATTAAATATAAAGAGAATCATTCTTTAAAAATGCAAACGTCGTTGAACTAAACAAGAAATTGTGTTAAATATTGTTTAGAAAAGTCAGATATGAATTTAGAAATATTTTTTCCAAGATAAATTAAATCTGGAGATGAATTCAAAAGATTAGAGGTTTTGTTTAAAAAAGTGTTTGCTTCTGTCATATACTTAACTCGGGGGTTTTTTTTCTTTCAATATGCTCTCCACGTCCTTGATTTTGGTTTTTTTTTAATACTTTGAATTTTACTTATACATTTTGTTTAATTATAGCTCTTGTTTAAATCTTACCAAAATCAAAAGCCAAAATTTTAGCTTGGATATTCTTTTTTAAAAAAGACAAGGACATATGTTAAATTACAGATTCCTTTATTCTTTTCTACCCCTTAAGAAGTTTTCGGTTGAGTTAGTTTTTTCATTTTGTAAAAGACATTTACTGGGACAGAAAGTATTTATTGTATGATCATAAATTTAAGTTACATTCTGAAACCATTCTCACGCAAATGCTCACATAATCAAAACTGAAGATATTCACTTCTCGCTGTAATGCAGATTTCTTTCTCTTATCAATATTTCACAGCTAAATTACTTTTTCTGTTGAAAGATTTAATGCAATTTAAAATTAACTAATGTATTTATAAATCCATTACAGCCAAGAAAGCATTTAAGAGAAATTTCTTAAATGATTTTTTTGGGGGGAAGAGGGTTATTTATTGAAAACACAGAGTACGAAATCGTAAGTAAGAAGATTTAATATTTTTTTCTTTTATTACTATGAACCACCAAAACAGAAGTAATTATAAAACGATTCTTGTCTTTAAATACATTTTATGTCAATTAATTATTAGAATTAATAGATCTTAATTTTACCGTATTAATTATCAACAAAATATATGTTTAATGAATTCTTTCATTTACAATACTTCGCGTATTTTTTAAATAGATATATAAGTATTATAAAGAAATTAAATAACATGTTAATAATGGTTATTCTTATATAGCATTATCTTCTATTAAAAAATTTTAGAATTCTTGAATGCAATATCAGACTTTAATTTTTGTCTGTCTTTAATGAATAATTTTATTTGATAACAAACGCTTGTAAATGAAAGTGTGCTTATGAATTAAAAAACTTTATGTGATATAAATCGAGAAAAAATAACCAATAAGCGATAATGCACGATTATTTTAGAACTGTTGAAAATAATTTAACTTATTAACTAACTTAACTGTATAACCAGAAAACAGAAAGTTTGAAAATTAATAAACTAAATAATTATTATATTTAAAATTAATTATGGTTTGTATTCAATTTTAAATTATATTTTTATTAATAGTTATTGTTTGAATTTATTTTTATAATTTTAAATTAGAAACTTAAGTAGTAAAATTTATCAAATACTTTATGGTCAAATAGAGTTAAGTCCTCACAACAGTATTTTTTCTTTATTTTATGAATGATATAAAGCTTCAAATTAGATGCAATATGAACCAAATGAATATCAGAAAGTTCCAATATAACAAATTGATTTCATATATTATTAATGATTTTATGTAAATTCAAATTACAATACCTCCATGATATTCTTTTAAGTAAAGACTTCGATCAAAGAGTGTTTCTCAGATATAATTTTACATTGAACAAGATAGTAAATATTGTTTTCTGCATTAAAATATGATTGAGTTGTTTTAAATTTACATATATATATAATATAACCATCGATCATTTTCTCATTTGTTGATGCTTCATAGTTCTTATAACTCCAAAACTGTGTGCATATATATGCTTCTCATTTCTAAGCAGTCTTCTTAATACAAAATTTATTTTTATTCTTTTCTATTTCTATTTCTTGAACTAAAAAGAGATATTAATGGAAATTAAATATCAATTTATTCAATTAATCACAGAAACCAAACAGTGATTTCTTGAATAGCATAAGACGCCGATACTGAGTAACAATGCATGAATATTTAAGTAAAAGAGGTTGCGAAACAATAATTCTAGGGAAGATTTCTCTCAGCACAGACGAATGTCAATGCCCTTTTAAGTCTCTTATTAAAATATCAATGTCCTTGGTCTAATCCTTCTTGTGTTTTACCAATAAAAAATATAGCAGGCGACCCGTATTGATAAAGAAACTTCCTTTTTTCGATTTGAATAAAATTCTTGCAGCTAAGTTCTTTTTTTTTGTAAATATCAATCGCGATATAAATGTTTCAGCTGAGAAAAACTAATCTATAAGACTTGAAATTCAATTGCAATTGATTTCTTTACAAACAGACAAACAATTGCAAAATGTTACTGAATACGAAATAAATCGGTATCAAGTATCACTATCATAATTCTTTGTAATCAATTATAGTTCTCTATTACTTTTTAGTAAAATGTTAATTCCTATTCTTTCATTATTTTTTTAAATATTCAAATTGAAAAGTTTGCAATTCTCAAAGTAGTTATCTTAATTTATATAAGATATTAATCCTGCAAATTTTGCTTTTTTATTTCAAGATTTTCTAATTTCTTTTTGTTAGAGAGAGATGTTAAGTTATTGACTTTGATATTCTTGTCCACAAGGATATTGAAAACTACCTAATCAATTAGTCTTCTTTGTTTCCTTACTACCAATACTTAGGCAAATTATTAATTATCAAAATTTTGGACATTAAAATTTATTATTGTAAAAATCTGTAATGACATGAATTGAAACTTTAGTTAGTAAATGATTTTGAAATGATTAAAAAAATATTAAATAGCATAATTCAGGAATCTTTAAATAATATATAAGCCTTAAAAATAGTTTTATAATTAATTGGGAATATATTTATCATATAATGCAAAAATGTAAATTTTACTAGCATCGAATCCCAATGTGTATTCTTTCAATATCTAATTCTTTAAACACTTTAAATGTCACAAATTTCCTTTCTATTGAAGGTCAAACATACAATCTCAATCCATTCATTAAATTTAATTATAAACTATTCTAAAATATATTTTTGATGTAACTGAAATGTATAGAAAATTCTGTAAAAGATAAGACTTTATTTTTAATTATTTTTAAAAGTGATTATCAAGTCCATCAAAATAAATTTTACATCTGCTAAATTATCTGAAAGAAATATGTTAATATTTAGATACGATATGAATTTATAATTAAGAAAGGACATTATAAGAATTGCTATTAAATATTTAATAAGAAAACGAGATCTGAGGAAGGAAGTTTAAGAGAACGTAAAAGTATGTAAGTAAGATGTCGTATTCGACTTTTCAAATTTAATCATGATGATTTAATTTGCACAAGTTGTTGAATGTTTCTCAAGAGCCTTGATAATTAAAAATTTAAATCTGATAAATTATAAAATATATAATTAAAACTAATTGGTAAGATAAACAATTTATTTGTAACATTTATAAAAGAAGTTAACATTATTTTTCAAGTTTTTAACTAATGAATTCATTTTATAATGAATTTTATTTTATAGCTTTATTCATTATGTTAAAATAAAATAAATAAATTCAATGAGAATAAATTAATTATTAATAATTTATTATTAAAAATCCTTGAAAAATATTGAATCATATTTTTCTTAAATTCCACACTTACTAATAATATGCCAGTGTAATAAAAATTAAATGAAATAAATTGATTATTTGTTACTTAACTTTTTAAACTAATTAAAAAAGCCTGTTACAATTTAAATGAAGAAGATGCACAGCATTTTAAAAATTCTGAAACATAAAAAAGTGAATGAAAAATGATTACCCAATCCCAATCTTAAAATCCAAATAAAGCTAATAAATTACTAAAATAAATAAATAAAAAAGACATAACATAGACCATGAAATATCAAAATTAACGTCAGCAAATAGAAGATAATCCCTTTATTCTTAACAGCATTACAAATAATGCACAACATATATCCTTAATTGTCTGTTGATGGTTGAACCATGCTGTTCTTTCCAATAAAATCAACTCTTAACTAGATCGATAAGAAATGGATGGAGGGAACAAAGGTTGGTGGTCTGAGAGGACTCGTGAAGATTGAAGTTACGGAAACACTTCCTGAGGTAGGTTTCCACTCCCTTAAGCAAGCGATAAAGATCTTTGATGTCTTCCGCAGTTTAATATAAGCCATATCTTTCTTTTCTTCCATCAACATCCTTTTGTGTGGTCATGTGTGACTTCATTTATGTTATCCTGATATATGAAAGCAAGGACAATTTGGATAAAAAGGTAGAGGCGAAATTCTACCTCCTAGACAGCTTCTCAAAAATTATCTTGAGAAAGGAATTTTTCACTCATATTTACTTATTAAATGATATACTCTAAAATCATTTAATCCGCTTTAATATCAATGCGGATTAGCATTGGATTGAAGGTATCAGATATGAATTTAGCTTGAAGAGCAAAGTAAAATGTATGCCAAGTAAATTATTGCCACTAGAGAAATCAAAATCTAAATACGTTTTTCGATCAGTAATTTCAATGTAAAAATGTGTGGAACATCAAATATCATAAGAATCTAACCTAATGTTTTGCATTTTAAAAACGAATGCTTATATTTAAAATGTATGTTCGTTTTAGAAATAGATTAATTCAAATATTCAGTTTGAGTATTTAAAAGAAGATTTTATAAATGGATACTTTGTTTATATATGTCATATATGTTTCGGTATTTAAATAGAATTTTGTTTTGCTTTATATTCAGTCAATTATTATAAAGTACTATTTTTTAATCAAACCTTATAAAATATTTATTTCTAAAAAAATATGAAACGTATTAGCACAATTCCTTCAAAGCCATAAAAATGTGTACTTATGTTGGGTGTGTATACCTTTATCATTTGCTACAAAATTTTCAAATAAAAAATGTCTATTCGACTCCAAACGATATACTATTTGCTCCTATACCTTATTAATAATAAATTTGATTATATTTATCAATATTTAAAGTACTTTTATTATTAAATATTTGATGTTGAAATTATGATAAAATGCATCTTCATAAATTTCTTACTCTTAAAACATAATAAATATTTCCCTCAAAGTATGTAGATAAACTTCATTAAAATGGCAGAGCAATAATAGTAAATAAATAAGTGACACATTTTATTTCACCTTAAATTCAAGAAAATTTGGAATTCTAATTCCATCATCAAGATTATGATGTCTTTGTAGAACATCAGTCATGAAAAATTATCTCTTGATTCCAAATTACAGTTAAACACTACTTAGAACTTAACGGTTCCGATATTCTCAGAACTTAAAGGTTATCAATTATTTAAAACACTACTCAGAAAACAATATCTGAATGATCTTTAAAATGGCTCTGTGATGCTTGAAATGCCATTTTAAAATCTTTCGAATGCTTGAATGATCAATTTATAAGTTCATCATTTAAAAATTCCTTTTTAATTATTTTATTTAAAGGAACTCTTATCTAAATCACAAAACGCCCTTTGGCTAAATTAAATATTTTTGATAATTTTTTGGATTAAATTCCCAAAATAATTTAGTCTAATATCTTCCATTTTCAAATTTTAAATGGTTCTCGAATAAATCTATGTTCATCTCTCCCTGGTTACATTAAAATCTGCCTTATCTGTTATACTTAAATAATATAATTCCTACAAGATCTGAGCATTTGCAGTGCAAATGAGTTTAGGGATTTGAATTATTCTCTTACAAATTTCGCAATGCGATATCGAAAATTCAAGTGGTATATATTTCTTTGCTTATCTTTCCGAACTGAAACCTCAGTGGATTCTCCAAAAGATATCCATAGTAGTCAAGACATCCTTGTTTATATGTTATACATGATTCGGGAAGTGTAAGTTTCTCTTCTTCATAATCTTCTGAGTCATTATGTGCTATCTGAATTGCGACATCTGTTAATGTTTCAAATATCAATAATTGTGTTTAATCGGGGCTTTTTTTCATATCATGTTTTATACAATATTCAGTTCTGAGACTTCATATATTTTGTTGTAAGACTTGGTAGCAACAAAAGTAAAACTGACATTTTTTCACATAGGTGTTAGTGCTATGTACTAAGTCTGCTTAAGTCTGTTGAAGAATTTGTGGTTACTGTTGTCTCATGGATTCTTGTAAATTCAATGATATTGGAGACAGATATAGAGGCATGATGACTATACTAGGCGGTTATACAATTAATTCCAGAAAAGAAGTATAACTAAAAGGAACATTTTTTTTCTCTTTCAAATGAGAAATCTAATATCAATCTTTTCTAAGCAAGCAAATAAAGCAGTTCATAATAAGAATTTCTCTTAAAACAATTAATCCAATTGTATCTTTCTGTAATCCAATTTTGAGAAATACACTTATAATATTATTTAAACTCTTCCTGTTATATTATATGAAAAAGTTTCTGTACCTTTTTAACACAAAAAAAAAAAATCTGAAATATGACTTATTTGCTTCAACAGTGCCAAACCCTTGTTTCTCTAAATGAATTAAATTATTTGCATTCCTTCATTTAAGAAATGGATTTTTTTAATTGGAAAATATTTTACTCTCATTATTCGATTGATTTTTTTCGTTTATAAAATACAATTTTAATTGAAAAATATTTTGCTCTCATTATTTGATTCATATCGTTTGTTTATAACTATTTTTAATTAGAAGATATTTTACACCAATTATTTGATACATATCATTTGTTTATATATATATTTTTTGAATTGGAATATATTTTATTCTTATTGTTTGCATCAAATCATTTGTTTATAAAATATCTTTTTCAATTGGAAGAATTTCAATAATGAGAATGCTAACTATTTGTTTTATATCAATTGTTTATAAAAAGCATTTTTAATTGGAAAATTTTATACTCTAGTTTTTTTACCTCATATCAACTGTTTATCAAATATTTTTATTGAAATTTTTTATACCACCATTGTTTGTTCTATGAAGCTCGTTTACACTTGCGAATGATTTTAATTTTAGAAAATAGTTGTATGCCTAGTTCTAAAATTTATACTATGATACCTTTTCCTTAACAGGAATATGCCTTTTAATTTGCAGTCAATTTTACTGTATGTTTTATTTTCCATAATTAAATTTCACATCGATTTAGAATTATTTCCTTACGAAACATTTCACGAAAATATTCGAAAGTTATTCTACGAATGGCTCTCTGATTCGTGGCAATATCGAAATTGATTGAAATATTCTTGGAATGTTGTCTGGAATTCTTTCAAAGTTATTGGTTTGAGTTTCTGATTATTCAATACTCTTCAGTAATATAATTTGATTCATTTATTTGCCTTCTAGTAAACTCATAAAAATCTTAATTTCTAGCTAGATTTTCTTACCATATTGTATTTTTGTACAGTTAAAATAATTTAATTATTTGTCCTCAAGTTAACATCAAATATTTGTATAACACTGAAATTGTAAGAACTTCCTCGCTTTTAATCATATTTTCTAGATTAGTTTTGGATGATTTTTACCTTTCTAGATTGCTCTCTAATCTTTATATTCTCAACTGAGATTCTTTATTTTAACGTGCTAGTTAAAAAAAGAGAATTATTAATCTTAAATTCAACATTTTTATTATTTGTTTAAATTTTCTTAGTTAAATCTTCAAAATTTCTCAGTTGATTTTTTAAAAAATCATTAATGTTATGCGCAGAAAACAATATTTAACTCATTTCTTCGAACAATCTTAACTTATATCTTATATAAAATAACTATTAGGAACATAATAATTATTATAAGTTATTTCATTGTCACAATTAGTTCATGTAAAATTACTGTTAAAGCTGAACTGATACAATATTGTTACATTCAAGAAACTGATTTATCCCTATGACACGTAACGACACATGCATTACCCAATTTGAAGACAAATCTCTTACATTAACAGAATATGAAGTCTTTGGAGAAAAAAGAACTGTTATTAAATAATTAAGTCGATGGAAAACCTATCAGAATTTTGTGACTCTCAGAAGGGAACACCTAGGTTCTAGAGCCGACAACCGTATGTTGTTTTGTTGAAGGGCATGCGGTTACGCAACCACCATTTCTATTTTTCTATTCTGCAGTTCATAACATACATAAAATGAATTGCATAATACTATGCGATGTTTCAGGTTATGAAAATAATAAAAATCCACAAGAATTTTAAGTATCGTTACGAATTTTTTTCTGAAAATAATTGTAAGCTATAGGTCAAGTCTTGCGTCAAAATGTTGATCATTGTTCTATAGTAAATTAAATATTTCATTGCTTGAAAAATTTTTGTGATAAATATTTCAAATATGTAATATCTAAGGAGATGGTCAGCTGTACATAAAAATACTGGTAAAATTTACATCATTACTAGAAAAATGATGTTTGTAATAATTACTATACAAATTATGCATTCATTTTCTAAGCGATTTATTCACTTCCATGAATAGTTTAAATTTAAATCAGTGTTACAGAACGAGTACCTTTTATTTTTGATTAATGCTCCATATTTATTTTTATTGAGAAATCTATTCGTTTTCTTTCAAATGATTTTGATAAAATTAGTTTGAAACTCTTTCAATTCTGTTTTATTGTTGTAGTAGATAGTTATTTCAAGATGAATTAGATTATGTAATGCAAACTTGAGTAAGATTTTATAATGAACATTAATAAAAATATCTTTTTAAACATTATAATTTAAAGTCATTAATAACATTAAAAAGGCGATAAAGGTAATTTAAAATGAAAAGTCTTGCAATTTATAAAGAAATTTTTCTCTCAAAGTAAGCTTGTGATTTCATCATTAATTAAACTTCATGTCAAATTTTAAATAAAATTATAATCATACAATTAAGAAATTCTTGTTACAAAAATATATCTTAAAATTCTTAAGTAAGCAATTTTTACACATATGATGATTACCAAACTGTTATAAAATAAATTGTGCGTTGTAGAAAACTTAAACGCTCATCAAATTCATCTTTACTTCAAAATTTTCGTTTAATTATAAGGTAATAAAAAATAAATGTTTAAATCTTAGTAATTTATCATAGTCTTCCATCTTACATTTAAAGAATTCAATGTTAATTTTGAACATTAGCTTTAAAGTTTAGAATTTTAACCATCAATTTATGAAATTTTTAGTTTGTTATTAACTGGGCAAAATTATATAATTTAGAAAATTATTAAAATATCTAAAATTATGATTATAATAATAAATACTCTAACTTATTTATTTTAAAATAATTTTTGTAAAATATTACTACCAGACATAGAAGATTTTAATATAAAGAGAGTTTAACTTAAAAATTTCTCATTAAAATACACCCTTCAAACTTTTCTTTACATCTTAACTTCTATTATAAAACCCTTACATGGTTCACTTGTGTTTTATAACGAAATAAGTTTTGTAAAACTTTATGCACTTTCGAAGAAAGAATGTTTTTTACTTAAATGCGAAAATATGGAAGATAAGAAATTTATAATCTTTATTGTTGCTATCTAATCTTTTAAAAATCATTCGTGATTAGTTGTAATTTTAGATATTAAATTTGCATTTGAATAACTACTGAAATTCTTCCTATTTAAGTCTTTATTCTTTTTCAAACTTTAAAAGTAATTTCCTTTCAATTTATACTTGTAAACTCATCTTGTAAATTAACTTAATACTAAGTTACAATATTTTAGAACCAGTGAATTATCCCTTTCAATTTTCGTAAAATCTTTCAAATCCATTCTTTATTAAAAATTACAGTTGACCCATTGTAATAAATAACATATGTTTACGCTCGAAAACCCTTGTATACCTAGTTTATATAGTATAAACTACCTTTATTGGTCCTAAATTTTTAATCAAACAATATACTAAGCTGTTATTTCAATAATTACTCTTTATCTCTAGAATATATCTATATCTATATCTATATCTATATCTATATATATATATATATACATAATAAATTATAAAAAAATTAATTTATTCAAACTGTTAACAAATTTATAGAATTTATTTAAAAGTTATTTAATTATATAATAAAATTAAAACTTTGTTTTTTGTTATTGAGTAAACTCTTTTTCTAAAATCTTACATAAACCATCGTTTTCATATTTGTTTCTTTAATTTCTAAATTCATAATTATTAATAATTTTGTTCAAACATAATTTAAATTGTCGAGCTCGAATAAAAAAGCAGTCCACAATTGAATTAAGTATTTTAAAACACATTCGCTTTTGTAAAGATTTTTGCAGTGGACTCAGAGAGCATTCTAAAAAATATTGTTACGCTTTTAGCGTAGCGGGTTCGGATTGAATGGACTTTATTTGAGGACAGCACAAACAAATTTATTTACAGCTATTTACAGGTATATACAGGATGACTTGAAAAAGTAAAACTTCAGAAAACACAATCCAGCAGTCAATAGTCTTTTACAGCGTAAACGCACAATAAACACAATTTTCAAAGCAACTATAGTATAGCACAGCAACAGTAAATCACAGCGAGCTCAATAACACAGCGTTAACAGCAAACGCAAACACAGCTCACTAATAGCAAGTGAAAATCTGCTAGTCCAGCAAAACGCTTCTCTTCTGAAAGAGAGATCAACTCTCAACGAATTCACTCACTGACTCATTTTACGGCAACCCTTCCCTTATATAGCCGGCCCGCGTCACGAGAAGAAACGCGGCGCAGCCAGAATTGTCTCGGGGCTACCAGAATATTCCCCTCGCCAAGTCAACTCGGCTGGTTCGGTGTTCCTGTGAAGCGCCGCCAACGTTTTCACCTTCGGGCGCGTCCGCCCGCTTGTAACAATATATTAGCAAAAATAATGACTTTATCAGCATTTTTCCTACAACTTCCATCTTATGAGTTAATTCATTTTACTTGCCTAATTTGTTAATAAAGATTAATATTGGGATATCTCGAAAGTAAAAAGATGTAATTAAAAGTGCCTAAACCGGAAAGTTAAAAATATTTATAACAAGAACATATATTTTCAAGAAGATTAAAAATGAAAAAAATAGTAAAATACTCATTAATTAAAAAAAATCGTGCTGATAAGAAATGTTAAATTAAATATTAAATCGATTCTATCAGTAAAATTATAAAATCCAGTCAAAAATTATATAATACTTACGGATTTTTTTTGTTGAGTGTTAACAATAAATTTTTTATATAACTAAATAATTTTATGTACCTTTTTTTAAAAAAAAAACATTAGGATGTGAAAATATGAAACAGCGAAAGAAAAGAACTATAAACACACATGATACTATATCTTTAGAATTTTTCTTATATTCTAAAAAAGTTAGAAAATACACAAATGAATAAAAAAATTTGCTGTTAATCGCTGAAGAAATTATAATCTCCAATAGGAACAAAAAATAAAAAAGTAATATCACAAAAATCTTCAAGTTATCTTTTTTAAAACACATTTTTAATTCAATTTCATTATTTTTCAGTTGTTGCATCGTTAAAATTCAAGCTAAAAATTGTTGGAATTGCAAAATAATAATTTGAACCAAGTCACGGCACATATGAAAACACATAAATGGATTTTCATAAATTTTAACTATAATGCAATTTTCGTACACAGATAGACATTGCAGCTGTAAACAAGGAATCCTTATGGAATAACGTATCATATTATCGTCTGTTCAACATTTGAAATATTAGTAATGAAATTATGTATTAAATTTTTGATTTGATAATTATAAGCATATAAAGACGTAACATATTTATTTAGTTGCACATAATAATAATTATACGGCATGCATTTCTTTTGCATAATTATATTACTTTCTGTATCATGAGAATGGCGTGTATATTCACTATCAAATATTATTTTTCGTCTTTGTTTTTTTTTGTCTTGTGTTGCTTACTGACAGATATAAGCAAAGACAAAAAAGGTCAGCTCAATAGTGCACAGCATTAGAAGCAATGTTGGGATAAAATGATATCAACCATCTATCATCATTCATCCTTGACTATTAAGTTAATCTAAAGTATTGATACACAAAGCATTGAATTCACACGGTGTCAGAGCTCAAATCCCGAGAGGACCATTATGGTTTTGTTTATTTTGAAGCATTTCTCTTGTGCTATCATAAGCACATTCAGCGGCCTTCTGTATCTCTCCCTGTTGAATACGTAAACGCCAGCAATGATAGTGTGACTGTCATCAACCCCTACTCTAATCTGCAGAGAGTAAATGAACGGAAAATGTCATTATCTCTACCTTTATATATGAAGTACAGAATTAACTATACTTGCATAGAGCCGGTGGCAATGAACCTTTACTACACAAGATTTGGACCAAATCAAAGAGCTCTTCTGCACCATACGTCAAGTGTACCTTTGTGACTGGAATACATATCCGATTCTTCACGCATATAGAGAGAGTTAAATGAAGGAAAAATAAGGAGAGGGAAATAAGTATTTTATTTCTCCATTCTGGTTTCCTATGAAATATTTTGGGGAATTACAGCCCTTCATAATGAATCTTCACAAAATTAAATTGTTGGTTTGCTTCTGAATGACGCTGATAAAAAGCCTTCCTCTCGAATTCAGTTACAGAAGGTGGAAGCAAAGAGACTCAAATTAAACATTTGCTGGAACTTGGGTATGAAAAGGCAGCTCATAGTATGATTTTCATAAATGCTTAATTTTGCTTAAGAAATTCTAGATCATATTATTTGAAACTCTTAAATAGTAAAGCTGTTGCGGTAATAAAAAATGAATGATGGAAAAATCCTATATAATATTGGATTTGAAAAAAAAATCTAGAATATTTTTCTGCAATATATTTTAATGAAATTGCACGGGATTATTTGAAATAAGATGTTGATATATAAGGGACTTTACCCATCCACACATAAAAATTGTTGGAAATAACTTCATTTTTTTTAAAAAAAAACTTTATACAGAAGAGTAACAGAATGAAAATTTTGAATTTCCTATAAAATCTGATTGAGTCTTTTCCTTCAAGAAGAAAATTTTTTTTAAAAAAAATCAATTTTTAATGCATTATTTTATAATTTGAATATATTGACTTGAAATCTATGTTCGAATAATTTTTATACAGAATGTGTAATGAAAAAATATTTTTGAAAATATATTATAAAAGAAAAAAAATGTAAATTTTCAAAAAAAAGCCGTATGTAAAGCCGTACTTTTTCAATCATTCTAGACAGAAAAAAAGCTGCTTTAAAAATAATATTTTTTTATATTAATGGAATGGAAATAAAGAAAATGACTATAGTGAGAACAAAAACACCAGTTAAATTTTGATCTTCCTACTAAAAACCGCATTTCCATCTAAAATAAGAAGAAATTTGAATAAAAGTTTAGTAATACACTCTGATTATATTTTACTTTCAAGCAAGGCAATAGGCAATAAGATATTGAATAAATGCCTGATAATTTGGGATAAAAAGTGTCCCTCGCATACTATTAAAAAATGAGTGTTTAAGCTGAGGGGTTGAATTCTGTTTCATATAACAAAGAATAAGATCCTGTGTAATTTTGTAGAAGGAATTTAACACAGAATATTTTTAGGTAAATGAAGTTTAATTGAATCAGTTATTACTAAACGACTATCAAAAATAATTCATTGGGGAAATTAAATGAATCAATAATGGATTCCAGTTTAATTTTTAATTATTTTTTATTTTATTTACTAGTTAGAAATATTGTCAGTTTCTCATCTATCCCCTTATCGCAGCGGGGGCACATCGTGATTGTGGATTAGATGCTTCTGGTATGGTGGTTAGATCTTACTTGGTGGGTACACTAATAGGTGGTGGTTGGACTCCTCCCATCAACGACGGGACGTAATGTTTACGTGGAGGGTTGTACCGTGACCGGTGATGGCCTCTACCACAGTTCGCACCAGGGTTGATGTTGTGAAGCTCAGGTCAATTAGTTTTATGGTTTATCTGTGTGCCTTCGGGGTGGGACGGAGAATTTTCAAATCATTTTTCATGTATATGTGAAATAGTATAGCAAAAAATTCTATCATTTAATAATCTTCAAATTCAAACAATTTAAGATGCATTTAATATCTCTTCCCTTAATTCTTATAATATCTAATTCCCTTGCTCTTGAATCATTCCGAGTGCATTTTATTCTTGGAAAATTGTTGTATAATTATTTACCGATTATGTGTTCATTTTACATTTGAGAAGAATATCGGTAGCGTAATGCTTCGAATTCCTCATGCTCCAACGTTTTCGATTGACAAAGGTGATCTTTATCAATCTTATTGAAATCACCAAATCTAAATTTTTCACTCACTATTCATACGTTTTTCTTGACTGTGTATGTTCACCATAAAGTTTTTTAACAACTCTTGATGACTATCACCGGCACTTTTTTTCCATAACTGTTGCTTTGTTGGCCCGTAAATTGGCATCTTAGAAGACGAGTCATGTGTCGTTTTCACTTCAAAAATTAAATCATAATGACACAGTTTTCCAAAACTTAACTATTTTTTTAAAGATGGATCAAAGCCTATATGGGTAATAGGGTAATGAAGAAGCTGATATACTAGTAAAATCAGCCATTGACGATGTTGTATTTATGGAAGTTCCTAAACAACTGGTGTCATCTTAAATATTATCTTCAAAAATTTTTCATAAGAAAATGATAAATCATTTGGGATAGTGGAAACACTGGTCATTCGGTATATAAAATAATGAAAAAGTAAAACTGCAACCACTCTCTTGGACTCGTGAATAATTTTTTTTTTAACTGGATATGATTCCATTCTTTCCTTCATCGTTTCTTTTTATCAAAATATGACTACAACTCTTGTGGAGAAGTCGACGATCCATACTCTTTGCGACATATGGCTCTTTTATTTTTTCATGGCACCTCTGAAAACCCTTTTCCTCACTAGAAAATCTGGTAAAAAAAGAGTCCTTTAATAATTCTTATTCCAAAAAAGAATCATAAACATGATTAGATTCCTAATTGATCATGGAGAAGTGTTACAGTTCGATTAAGCTCATCAATATTTTTAGAGTATCATTAAATAGTTCACATTTTTTCATAACAAATCCTTTTAACCCCTCAAGTTGCAATTTTTTTCATTTCTTTTATATTTTTATTCATACTGTACATTATCATGTTCACTCATCCATTTTTGTTGTACTCCAGATCTTCTTTATTCTAATTTTATCATTTATTGTTATGTTTTAGGTCATTTGTTTGTTTCTTTCAAATAGATCACCGTTTTTTTTTGGGGGGGGGGGTTAATAAAGTCAACCTATATCTATACCAAACCAGAAAGGGGCCATATGAGCCCTAGAAACCTAAGTGTGGTGTGGTGTTAAATGTTAAAGGACACAGTTTTGAAACGAATACAGTTATAGAAGTGTCCTTTATGAAAATGAATTGAGCCATTCACTGTAAATCACTTAAAATGTATCCACAATCCTAGTAGTTTTTACTGTTTAAACAAACGTATACCTTTTACAACGCAAAATATATCCAAAATCATAGTAGTATTCATTGTTGCAAAATGTATATACCTGTTACAACTTGCCAATTTAATGAAAATTGTTACAGCAATCAAACTTTTAAAAACCCTTTCTGACTCTACTATAAAAAAACTACTAATGTTTTTTAAAAAATTAATTAATGTATAAAATAGTTGTTATAATCAAATGAATACGGAATAAAAATATAAGTTTTTTTTCCTAAACTTATTACCCTTTCACCATTTTTTTCTATTTATATAGATTGATTATTAAAAAACAATTTTTAATATGTAAAAGTAAATGTTCTGTTATTTAACGTGCATAATGGAATAATGCGTTAAGCATAATCTATTTAAAACACAGATACAGAACAGAACACAAAGCTGTTTTAACATTATTTAGCTGGGTTTTTTTTTCTGAAATCATTTTTAAAAAGTACTGATAACATCCACCTATTCCCTGCAGTCCCTGTCATTCGTTTAAATTATAATCGACTATCTATCAGTCGAGGTATGATAATCTATACTATACCCCGCAGTTTATCTAACGATTCCACCCTTTATTATCGCTCTTAAATGCCCAGATCTCCCTCTTTTTTTCCCTGATTGTTGATGACGTAGTTCATCCGATAAGTAAAACTGTCAATAGACGAATCTTGGCTTGCAGCCAAAACTGATTTAGGAGTAACACTTTCTGAAAAGAAACTAATTACGTGACGGAGATTTTGTGACGGGACAGAGATGTGAGAGATTTAAAAAAAATCTAAATAGTAAAAAATATTTTAAATATCTTCTAAGCTTACTAAGTATTTTTTAATATTATTCATAATAGTATATACAATAAATATTTTTGAACTACATTCTTTTGATACATATCACAAATGATGATACATAATAAAATAAAAATATTTTCACAAATTCAAAAGTAATATTTTTGGTGTGATTAAGTGTGAATTAGCCATGAAAATTTATTTTAGAGTTTTGATCTCTAATATCGCATAGTTGAGCAGTTTATAAATGAATTTATTGAAAATTATGTGAAGGAAATTGATGTAAATCTGTTTTTAGCTCTGTTTGAAAGGCAATTTTATTTCAAATAACAAAGTATCTTTTTGACATCAGAGTACTTAACTATACTTTTAAACAATATATTTTTTAAAAAAAATTAGTCTACTATATGATTAAAATTAAACAGTAAATGATGAAAATAGCTATAAAAAGCTCTAAAAAATAGAAAAGTATAATTTCTATTTCTAAAACATTTATAGTTTAAATCTTTCTGAATATTTAAGTTAAGGTTACTTGGAAAATGCAATCCTACATGCTTACATTATTACAAAAGCAGAAGAAAAAATATTTTTGTTTTCTTTCTGTAAAATAAATATTGCATTGTAAAAATATCACCTTGATTGCCAAAATATTTAAAGGTTATCATATGCATACGTATTCGCATTTTTCATTTATTAATTCAATCATATTAGATAATTTTAATTTGAAACATGAACTATAAATAAGAACTGGAATAATTTTGAAGTTTTCATTTTTTTTTAATATTCAAAAACACAGGATAATTTCAATAAAATATTTAAAGTACTTTATATTTAATATATTTTCCTTCTTTATATTTAATATATTATTTGCTGTTATGAATAATAAGGAATATGTAATCTTTATAAAATGGTCCTAATTGTAGACAATAATTATTAATCTAAATTAACGGATAAAATCAAATTTAAGTTTTGAAAAGAATCTTTAAAATGAAAACACATATGTATACAAAAAATAAAAATTTCAAATGTAAGTTGGAAGTAAAAGAGACTCGATAATAAAATTTCGTTTTATAGATATAAAACAATTTATGTTAAGTATGTTAAAAATGGAAAAAAAATATTCTTCGAATTTTCTGAAATGTAGAAGAATAAATCAATAATAAATTGAGCATTCATTGTAAAATGGAGACCATTATCTTCGATTTCTCCAATAATACTGATAAAGCTATTAAGATCCGGCAGGATTCTGATAGTTGTAGAAGGAGCAATAAGGACTACAACATAAAGATAAGCGAAAGCAATGATTGGATCCGATATCCCCAGCGTGTTTTCGATAACGTTTTTATACTTAGGGAAATCTAAATGCTGCTTCCCGATTATTGCACTCATTTATTTAAGTTTTGATGATATTTGATGCTTCAAAAACCTATATAAAATGATAGTTAAATAACTGTCAATGCTTATTTTCTTGAAGTGTACGAAATAAAAGAATCCCCATCGTAGAGATAAAGAGAAAAGCGTTTAAAAATTTCTTAAATAATGTAGAAGATTTGAGCAGAATGTTTTGGCACTTGGCATATCAGACTTTATTAAAAGCCTCTCATGCGTAACATTTGATGTTCCCTTCACCCTTTAAAATAAAGACACCGTTATTTATAACCAAATGTTTTTTATAAAAATGATGACTGCGCATGAGAAGTATTTCAAATACTTTTTTATTCTGAATTTTACACAATGCAAAATATTCAATTTTTATCTAAACTTAGAACTAATTCTTTTGAAAAAAAGAAATACTAAAAAATAGTATGTTAAGCTCCGTTCTATAAAACTTATAATTTTGTAAATATATGTTTCTGAAACCATTATATCATGAAAAAAATTCTTTGTAATAAATCTATTATCTTAATGGTATTCTAATGAAATGTTTTCTATGAAAATGATATATCACCTTCTATATTGATAATATGCCCATCAGCAACAAGCATATTAGACTCGATTTTACCACGAAAAGTTCCAATAATAATTAAATGTGATATTTCTCAGTAACAGAAATCACATTTTATAACTAATGCAAAAATGACTAATTATGCCTTAGCCATATATATAAATAGGATTAAGTGCACTGTATAAATAAAATAATTGTAGAAAAAGGATTGAATCAAATATTAGAAAAAAATCGAACAGTCTATTGTTTTAAAAAAAATTGATGAAGAAACATTTTATCAAAACGAAAATGAAAAGTATTCAAGTATTACGTTACTATGAAGGTAAAATTTGGCTGTCTACTATCAAAAACTTTTGGGTTTTCACTTGGCCATGATTTCTAAATCATACCAATTGCATTCCTATTTTGCCATTACAACAATTATATTCTGATTATGTATAGAGTCTTGAATCAGTTGTGGTAAATATTATTTTCATCAAATGTATGAATATATAGATAAAGTTAGGACAGTTAGGCTAAACTATGAAACTTTTCAGTTAGGATAACCAAATTAATTAGACGATGAGCTGTTGTAGTTAGTTCTCGTAGAAAAATTAAAGCACAATTAATACAAATAATGTGCTTCTGCTTTTGTCAAAATTAACTTATTCCTAAAAATGCATCTATTGTGTATGAAATCTAAGTGATTTAAATGCTTGTTAAAAATTTGGCAAAGTTGTGTATTCTTTGTATATAAAATGAAACATATTTTTTAAAAGTTATTTTATATTTGAAACTACTTCTTAAAAAAATTCATTGTTACTGAAAACATATTTTGACTAAACCAAAAATAATATATCTTAATGTAAGAAAGGAAAAACAAATTAAGGTATCGGAGAGCAAACTATTATTGACAATATTTAAACGTAATTGCTGAAATTATTTGTGGAATCTTGTCTTAAATGAGAATCGCTTCTCATAATTTCTTTACTGCTTCAGTTTATAGCAAAAATCTAACGTAACAACAGAGATGGTTATTCCAAAGTGTGATTCAGAAATTTTCCGAATTACATGTCTGAAAATCTTTGCTAAAGTAATAAAATTGTTAATTCATTCTTTATCTTATTCTTACTAACTGAGATCAAGTAATTAACTAGTTTCCTAGGGAGAAATATCTTTATTTAATAACTTGTCGGTGTGAAAAATTTTCTTACTCATTCCAATAACTCTGAAATTACCCAAGGAATGTATATTATGGATAAGTGATTTATTTTGGAGAATCTCTATATTTTTCTATCAATAGAATTAAAATTTTATTTTTGTTAATGTTTTAGAGTACAAATTAATGTAACTGAAAAATTTATGTAAATATTCGCAGTTTATTCAAAATATTTTTTTAAAAAAATAATTTCATAGATCAAAATAATTGAATTATAATTTCTTATTTGAAATAGTTTATTTCTCTATTAAGAAATTTAATTTAGTAGCTATTTTTAGTTGAAGCCTAAAGATCTAAATCCTTTGGCTCTTTTAAGTAATTGCATCCAGTATTGAATCTAATGAAGGAATTGTGTGTGTTTTTCATGTGATATTTACAAATTTCTTCAGCATACAACGTTTTAAAAATAAAATAATTTCTTTTTAAACTATTCTGTTTGTAAAACTTCTTTGTAAAAGAAAGTCTATCGACATTATCTCTTTTGAAAGAGAATGGCTTTTATTTTCTGATCTTGTTTGCTAATTTTTTTAAAATTAGGACTTCATTAATTTAGCACAAATGCTCATATTGAAACTCAATCAGGATACGTCAAAACACTAATTCTACTCAACCAGACTCAAGTAACTAGAATTTATCGTCTGCCAAAGTCCTTTTTAATTCTTGGCGTTTAAAAACTCTCTGCTTGCCCAGATCGGTCCTAAGACCTTGGGAAAGTATCTCTGTATCCTTATAATGGCTACCTTTTGCATAAATATAAATATCACTAATCTCTGCATTATAATTCATCACTTCATATAAAGTACTACCTATCCGCCTAATTTATATTGCAGTATTTTTAATCAAAACAGAGTTGATTTCAAGTCAATGAGGGTCAAGATAATTTTACATATTAAAGTCCACCAATAAAAAAACAGTTTTGTACAATATACTAAACTTATCCATTATTTAAATGAAATTAAATGGGTTGATAAAATAAATATGCTGCTTACTGGGTGAGGCTGAAAAAAATAAGGAAATATATCTGTAATATATTTTTGAAATAACAGTGAATAAAGATAATGTCACTGGTAAAATATAATAGTAAGCATCAAAAAAGATAAAAAAAATTCTACAAAACAATTTACTTTATTAAGTTAAATGCACATCATAACTAATTGAATTATACATATATTTACAGTTCTGTTTGAAATCCATTTATTTATGTTGCAATCATTCTATATCTCTAAGTATTTAATCAGACTCTAATGTACAAATAGAATTATTCCTCTAAGAATATATCTTTTTTTAGCTGCAATAAGTTATGAACTGATTGCTCTAAATATCTGCATAATGCATAACGATTATAAATGTTTGCATATATGAAGATTAATGAAAAGGAAATTTAGATAAATGAATATATTAAATTTACATGTGGGGCTGTATTTTAAAATCCAAACGAATCTATTTAGCCATTTGATTCATTTGTATTTAAAAATGATCAAATATGGTAATCAAAAAAGTTACACAAAAAACAATTAAATTTTTAAAATAGATTATTATATTAAATGCTTTGAAAATAAATGAAATTAGCAATCAAATTTTGGTAAGGACAACTGTCTTTCTGGATGCATTTGAAATTATTGAGATCATTTCCATGGAATGTATTTGAAATACAGCTGATTTATTAAAATAAATTTCTGATTTTTTTCAGATTTGAATATATTTCTGTTAGAATTTCCGATGTCATAGAAAAAAAATATTATTTCACATCTTATGATAAAAATTCCATGTATTCATCGCATCATATACATTTCAAGAATATTTTTACGAAGACTTTTTTCTAAAAGATTTAAAGAATTGAGACACTCGAAAACAAAACTATTCAAAAACAATTTCAAAAACTAAACCAAAACCATTCCAAGAGCATTTTGAGTGTTTATTACTAAGTAATCACCGTTCTTTATCTATTTCTCTTTAAAAAAATAAAGGAAGGAAGAAAAACACTGAAACTTTCCTAAAGGAAACATTCATTCTAAAAATTATATCCGAAGGCTATCAAAATATATTGGTATAGTCGTGGGACAAAATCTAAACAGTTTGTGGAAAAAAAGAATGAAAGAAAAATAGCAGCATAAAACAAATCAACAAATAAATTGTAGGTTATAAGCAGGTTCTATACTAGATACTGAAGATAAAGACAAATAAAAGTAATAACACTCAAAGTTTTCTGGGAAGATCTTGTTTTCAGTAGTTTGTATTTGTTGAAAAATAAAATTTTTTTTATTTGTTATTCGTTCCAAATAATTTATCTCTTTATGTATATTGCAGAAAGCTTAACCTCAACAAAATGATACTAGGTAAACTAATTGTGAGATGTATTTTAACCAAACAAATAAAATAAAACGTGTATCTACTCAAATATTTATTATATACTAATTGTTTTTATGCTATTATTTCAATACTAAATACAAAACCTATATTAGAAAATATCAATTTCCGTAAGAATAATTTTGTTTTAAAATAACTCAAGATCTAACTTGAACTAAATAAATTAAAACTGTGAAATTATCTTTTAATTGTAAGAAAAAATTATTAAATATTATCCATGACTAATTTCGTCATTTATCAGGCTACCTTAAAGTTTTGAGAATTAATAATGTTTTAAACTATGGAATTTAAAAAATGAACTGTATATTGTAAATACCTAGAAAATCCCCGATTTATTATAAACACACCATTTCCAAATATCATTAGCTAAATTAAATTAATTTTTTTTACATTTGACAATAATCTTGTTATATAACTAAAACCTTAGTAAAACATTGCCAGCGTACTGACACAGAGGAAGCAAGTCTTTCCCGTGATCTGGGCATCTAGGGTTCGAGTCCCGGTAAGGGCATATTTGTTCTTCTGTGTACTATCTGTGGGTTGTGTGAATGTCCTCCCCCCTGTAAAAATGGTCAGGGCAAGCGAATGTGTATGTGTCATCCGCATATGAGCTAGATGTCAGACGTCTGCTTTCGAATGTCCAGGGGTCCATACATTTAGAAGCTACTATAACCCCTCTTTCCGTTGTAAAGCAGACGCGATATCATCATCAATAGAAAAATATTTGTGAATTGCTTCATAGGAATAATGAAACTGAGTTTAGTATTGAAATACTTTAGTTTTTATTTGAGTTATATTAAC
>JAOUZG010031916.1:4700523-4714806 GCA_026289955.1 Argiope argentata | reverse complement strand
CTCCACATCACACCACACCAGCGGGATGACGTTTGGTCATGACTGATGTAACGTGCAACTGACTCCCTAATACAACGGTTTTACGGTTAAAGTGAGTCTCGAACTTTCACCAGGATCCCGGGCCTTAAATACATCAAAACAAGTTTAGAATAATTTGAAATTTTAATCTATGGAAAATTCTAAATGTATTAACAATTTAAATAATGCATATTTAAAAATATAATAACGGGAAATTTTTATTTCTTATTTTAGCAGACAATATAGAACAACACAATGCATTACACACATTAAAAATGTAAAATAATGTTCTATAACTGATAAGAAGTTATTTAATATTTTTCTAAAATTTGAAAAGCTTAAAATGTAAAATTTTTGATTACGCAATATGTTTTATGATGCACTCTTGCTTAATACTTTATGGTATTTAATATCTTTAAATAGTAATGTACTAGGAAGTGGCAATAAATAGCGCACATATCTATCTGTTTTTCTTTTCATGGATGTAAACATATAAAAGTTTAAAGGTTTCATATCTGGAAAGTATAGTACGGATTTTTAAATCAGTACAATTTTTGAAGAATTGGTTGGGATTCATGCGGATGAACCTTATGCAATCGTCGAAATGATTAAATAAGTTACACTTCGCTTATGGCGGAAGGCATATTGCAATTTACTCAGTTTTTTACTCTAAAATTAAGTATTTAATGTACATCCATGCAAAAAGGACCTTCTGTAGGACACTTTTCAGAGTGCAGTAAGCGCAAAATTTCCGGAGCTACGGGATAATTAGAACTTTGTTTCAACAAGCAAAGTGGGTACATCCACATCAACCTTTATATTCAGTTAAATTGTGATACCCAGATTTTTCTCATAACCTCCAAAAAGTCAATACTCATGTTATTTCAGCTCTTTTGATATTTCGAAAAGCTAGTTAATTTGATATTTCTGCAGTTGTTTCAAAATTCAAGAGGAATAAACTCATCTGTACCTTAGCTACACACGAGAAATATTCTAGATAACCCTTTATGAACATTGAAGAGTTTATTGTAATTCAACGTTTTCATTGTGAGATACCTTAGACTGCATCAATGCTTTTACAGTTAAATTAAATCAATCAAAAAGTTACTCCCCTCCTAAACTTCATTTTATTGAATCTCACACTTTCACTTGCTTTTAAACACTTAACTTAACTTAATATTTAAACTTAACTTAACTTAAACTTTGGACAATATTAGTTAGTCTGTACACCATTTAAACTTTGTACACCATTATTAAGATCAATCCAGTCTACTCCATAAAAAGATGCCATTTTAAAAAATGATTGCCCCAACTTTTTTTTATTTTGCGATAAAAATTCGTATTGATGCTTGAGCTTTCTCGTATTGATTGTGCAACTGTGATGGCCATTTTAACGACTAATCTCTCACGATATCAGGACTGGTTCATTAATTTGTTGTAAATAGTTGCACAACCTATCGTGAGTGCTCATAGTTTTACCTTATAGAATATTGTTGTTAAGGAAATTTACATACGCATTAACTATTGACAACATTTCATACAATAATGCATTTAATATGGTGAGGAATAACATTACACATAAGGAAAGCTGAAAATCCAATTATTAATTCATGATAAAGAAAAATAGACACACATTATGCATTGATACAAAAAAGCCCGGTAATAATTAAATTCCTTTTATTTCTCTCATGAAGCTATTAACATGTAAACTTCAAGTATTTGCACAAATTCTTTTGAAGACTTATCGATCGGATAAGGAGACTTGAAATGGTAGTGATCGATCATGGTGATGGGCTAATTGAGAATTACTTAAAAGATACTAATGGTTGCAAATATCTAAGTCATTAAATAAACTTTTTTACAGCATTTTATAATTTTTTTTCTTTTTGCGGTTTCAAATTTTTAATATGCTTGATAGTAAAATAAGAAAATAAATTTTCCCTCATTGATAGTAGAATAATTTAAGAAAGATTCTTTTTTTAAAGTATTAGCTTATGCATTTTGATAAAACAAAATTAATGCCACCTTTTCACTTATTATGATGCATTCTGAATCAATTATAAGAGGATGTATTATGGCAATAATATATAACAGTTAGTAAATTTGGTTGAATTAATAAATATTAAATAATTGAAATAGAAATGAGCTAAGTGACATATATGCGGCTTATCTTATCTTCTTTATTTACTTAGGATACAGATAAAGATTCAAATATTTTTAATGCATTCAAATTAAAAATATTGTAAATTTTATAGTTAAAAATTTTAAAAAATAATATTAGTCGCTAATTAAGATGAAACTTTCCGTTATACAGTTTTGATATTTCGTATTCCAGAAGCAAAGAACATTTTTTTCATAAATAAGAGCTATTGTCTGTTTTGGTGTTAATTTTCTACTAGCACACAGCCAAACTTAACAATTAGTTAAAATGTTTATTGAACCATTTTAATCATAGATTTTAAAGTTCAATTTGTAGGTAAATCCCAAAGGAAAAGTTCACTAAAAACTCATTTTCTGTACCGTATATAAATCTGGGATTTTTCCAACGCATGTTAAGGCAGTTATGAACTTCTATTATATGTGTGAAAATGTATAAACTCTTTTATTAGCATTGGATAAATATATATCTTGAATCAATATATATTTTTAAAGTAATTTCTATTAGATAAAATGTGAAAATTTTTAGTTTCAGGTATACAATTTATCCATTCTGTTTATAAATTACATCTAAAAAAAGATAAGCATATTATATTAGATAAAATTAAAATTAAAGCTAATAATGCCAGAAAACAAAAAAAAAATAATTTTAAATCTTTTGACAAATTTCTTAAGTATATATTTACATGAATATTTCCACACAAAAAGAAAGATCTGTTATTTAATCATGATAAAAAAATTTAAGAATAGAAATAGTGAGAAGAACAATAATTTGCGAAAACATTATTATTAAATATTTTATAAGAATACAAAGTTTAAGAAAATAAGTTCCATGGAACTAAAAACAAAATATTAATATAGATAAAATAAGATGTTTGTGCAGTAAATACTTAATTTTCTTATTTTAATCAAAATATTTTAAATAATACAAGGTAAAATGAGTTCTTTTTGTTCTTAATTAATACATTTAATCAGTTATATGGTATTTTTACATTATTTGAATTAATTTAAGAATAATTTTTTATAAATGCGTACCCTTTATTAAATCAATAGAAACATTAATCTGATTTTTTTAGCTTTAATTTTATATATCTCTATTCAACTATTTTATCTAGAACCCCAAAAAATTCCACAAATAAATTAATATTTTAATTTAAAAAAATTTAACAACAAATTACCAACATTTATTTAATAATTGCTTTAGTTTTATTCAATTATTATTTATGAAATTTAATCAGTTAGATTTAGTTATAATTAAAAATTAGTTATTATACAAACACACAAACACATAAATATACATTGTGATCGTAAAAAAATGTTACAATTTTTCTGTCACACTGTACAAAGCATTGGTAATCAAAATTTAATAAAATTGGTAGATTAATTAATATTTAATTGCATAAAAATATAAAATAACCCATTTATGATAAGAGTATAAAAGGGCACGGATTTTTAAAATTCTTTATTTAAAGAAAAGATTAAATGATTAAAGATTCCATATATATATCATCAAGAAATAAATAAAGTTAAATTAAACTTATGAGTTAAGTTAAAATAAACTTATACTTAAACTTATGAAAACCACTAAGTAGTAAGTACATAAAAAGCGGAAACGGGCCGGACGTTATTCCTATTTTCATATTATGACAGACGCTCAAGAAGTGCCCGTTATTATCCACTGATGTCCTTATCCCACCGTTTTATCCAATAAAATTCTCTCTTAAAAGGATCGATGTGAAATAGATAGCGGGACTAAGGTGGGCTGTCGGAGATTACTCATGATGACTATCTGTCGTTACGGGAGAAGTTCTTGAGATAGATTTCCACTCTCTTCAGGAACAGATATTCTCTCAACAGTAAACAATTTTTCGGAAAAACTCTTTGGTGACTGCTGCAGTTTAATAAAAGCCATAGCTTCCTTTTCTTCCAGCAACATCCTTTTGTGAGGCCATGTGTGTCTTCACTAGTATTGGGCTCAAGGCTAAAAGCAAGGACAGAGAGGATAAAAAAAAAGTAGTCTTGAAATTCTATCGCTGAGACATTCTTCTAAAATTCCCAGGGTAGTTTTCCAGAATTTTTTCCCCCCTCATATTTACTTATGTGGAATGATTTACTCTAAAGTTATTGAATCCTTTCTCTCATCGATGAAGAACCTCTATTTCCATCAGAACTGAATGGAAACAAACTTTTGTATCTGTCAGATGTGGGATTGGTGTGAATAGAAAGTAGCATTTATATATTTGTAAGTCTTAGCAAAAAGTAAAATCTAAAAGGTATTTATAATTTGGAATTTAAATACAGATTTCCAAGAAGCTTTAAGATAGCACAAAGCTGTATTTCAAAAAATGGTGGAGTTATTATAAAAAAAATAGAGAAATAAAGGCTTCCATTGCATGATTTGAATAGATTTCAATGATGCGTATTTTATCCATTTATATCATACTAGCCTTTACCCGCGACTTCGCACGCGTGGAAAATCAAACCGTATCATTATGATGTTAAAAAATAGTTTTCGCCAAAAAAAAAGTTTGCGGCCAAATTTTAGCAAAATGGCCGAATGTAGCGCGTGGTTGTAAGAATTAGAAAAATTTTATTTTTCTTTATTATATTTTATTTTGGTACTTTTCCGTGAGCCGGTTACAAGCCAAAAATAAATAAATAATGTAGATTTCCACCAAATTTATTAAAGAGTTTTTAAATCAAAAATATCTCAAAATAATGTAAAATTCCCTCAGATTTCTATGTCGATTTTTCGATTGGGCTTAGTTAACGGAAAAGTACCTTTATTTTAATTCACAAGTATTCGAGAATTAATCAGAAAAATCGATTAATTAATAATGTTGGATTTTAAATGCATTAAACACTAAGAAAATAAACAGAATCGTTTAAAATTACCTGCCGAAAACATGTTAATCCTTACTCATTTTGCGGTGTGGAAACGAAAAGTTTAGGCTAGAAAGTTAGTTTTTATTTATTAAAAAATCAACTACCTAATTAATTGGTATAAATGGTAGTCTATGTTCTATTCTAGACTATAGTATGTCTCTGTGCTAAATTTGCTTTAATTTCATTCAGCCATCCTAGCGTGATTGACTAACATTATCAATCCTAACTTTCATATTTATAATAGTAGTATACTTTTTGATCTTTATATATATTTATAATTTACTGTTTGTCTAAATAAAGAATGTAAGGTATTATTTAAAAAAAATACGTTTTCTCGAATCTTTCTGGGAGAACTTAATTTTTTGTTGTTTAGCAAATAAAATGAAACATTTTTCAATGTTTTTATATTAAAATATAAACTGCTTCAGTAGAATTATTTAAATTAAATTAAATCGATTAGGCAATGCTTCATTATACCATTAAATTATCTATCATTGAAGTTTTTCTATTTTAATTGTCCTAAACATGTTCTATTCATTGTAAATAGGAACCATATCTAATGGAGCCCTATTTCATAGTATCATAGCATAGTAAAAATGTCGGTATTCAACTCATGCATTAATTTTTTTAAACTTAAGCGGTATTGTGATTTCATATTTTCTAATCCATCTTATAATCTACACAGATATGAAACAAAATTCATCTAAATCTTTCAAAGCTGAAATAAAATAACGGTATTAAATATTTGATTAAATGATAAAAAAATGGTTTGAATTTTCAGCACCAAGCGTAAACTACAACTTAAAAAAAATTCAAAAATTGGCTGAAAACTCAGGAGAAATTAGAATTACTATTAAACTGTTAGACATTATTCAAATGCATGCATTTAAAGTTAAAAAAAAATGTGAAATTAATTTCTGTTTCGTATTATTTTCCAAAATTACAGAGGGTAAAATTGATAAATTGAGCCACCTTTTTTTAATTAATTAAGATTTTGAATTACATTTTCAAAATACTCATTCCTGAATGCACTTCATCACCCTCCCAAGTATAAATTTATCATATACATAACTATACACAAAATGGTTTTGCTCGTGGAGTTCTAAGAAATACTTGACTACAGAATTTAATGTTTGACACTTTATTAATAGTAGGCACATATGTTTTTAATGTTTCTCTAATAGCTTTATTTTCAAATGATTTTTAATCATTTCAAAATTATTAGAATTCTCTTAGGTCAATATAATTGTATTTTCATTATTTCCTTTTTCCCCCTTAAAATTGGATCAAAATCTTTAAATAAAATGCACGACTAACTAGAAGAAAAACGCCTTTTTGTTTTTTATTTAACAGAAAGAAAACGGAGAGGAAAATACTATAGTCATTAAGAAAAGAAAATGTTTTGTATTGTTTTTTAATGAATTTCAAATTTACTCTAAGTTAAATACTCCATTAACATATTGTTATCATTCTTGGAATACTTTATGACATCAAACCAGCGAAATAATGAAAAACATTGCTCACCATTCCCAAGATTTTTAACAAATTAAAAACGATTAACGAATATAGACTTCTGAATATTTACAGCCATTGTGATTCTATGTACGATATTCAGATCGAAACGGAAAGAATCCATGAAATATGAAGAATGTAATATTTGTCTATTTCCTAAAATTAGTACGATTTTTTATGAATATTTTGTTTATGTGTTCAAATGTTGCTTTATAATTTCAGAACATGACTTTTTGGGGATGAGGATTTTTGCCTCAACAAAATCCCATAGGTGAAAAACAAAAATTTTATTACCTGCACGACCTTCTGAAAAAAAAATCAGCTTTTAATAACGTGTTTCCATTGTATTTACAAAAGCTCTAATTTAAAAAAATAAGTTAATGACTACAGCAAAAAAACCTAGAAAAATGTCGTTTTGACCACTTGATTATATGAGATGAAATAAATAGGAAATGTGATATTTTCTTTCAAAAACAAATGCGAGACAAAAATTTTTTGATCGTTTGTAATACTCAAGTGGCTCATTTAATAAAACTATTAAAATGAAAAAAAATATATATAATTTAACTTGCACGAGCAAGTGGGGATTGGTCGTTCAATAAATGATGTTCTGATATAATACATTGAAACGTGCATAGCTATTTTCATTCTAAGCTTTTTTTATTAAATTCATTTCGTCTGTCAAAATAAAAACAACATTCACAGATGAACTGTTATATTTTCAATCGTATCGCTAAAATATAATCGTAAAATTTATACTTTATTTTCCGCAATTTTTTTATTATTATTCTCATTTGGTATCTTGATCTATGTATGAAATTTATAATTTTCATTGTTCAAATAACAGCTTATATGAAGTCTTTTTCAACCAATGTATAGTTTTGAAATTATTGTTGTATTGGAAGCTCCTCAAAATCTTTACGGAAACGAACATTAATTTGTTGAATACGGATAGCTTAAAACGTATCTCTCTATCTAGTGAACTATTTAAAACGACCATTTGAATTTCCCAAATTAATAGATTGAAAAATATCTAGTTTTTTTTAAAATATAATTTGAATCTACTGAATGTCGTTATCCAGAAAAGAATCTATTTGAACAAAATATTCTGATTTAGCAAATTGCATTAAAAATATTTTCTAATTACATTAGAAATTTTGCTTAACAGTTTGAGGATCAATTTTAATAAATGGAAAATTTAAATAGAAGATAAATTTATATACGATAATAACAATGCTTAAAAAAGACTTACCATTTTTATTAAAATATCAGGGGGGTTGAAGTAGAAATTCTTTTTAATACATAAAATTCTTATTAAATGAAAATTACTTCATAATTTCTAAGAAAATTATTTGCATTAGAATTATTCTCTGTATTATTTATTGATACTAGTAAAACCTAAGATATAGCAATAAATACAAAAAGTTTTTTGTTATAATTCCTTAAATTTCTATTTTTTCAAATGAATTTATTAATGAGTTATTATTATTTTGCTATAAAAAATTAAACTTCTTTCTTTTATTGAAATTCCTATCATTAAATAACTATTCCTTATATCTGGGTTTGATCTATCTTATCTTGAGCGTTTGAAAACTAAGAATTCCAACCTAAGAAAAGGCTCGAATCGATTGACTTATAATAAAAAAATGATTTTAACAGTTAAATTCTATTCAATACACTACTTTATTTTTTATGTACTCACATCACAGTTCTATTTTGTTTAGTATATCTATTTTTAAATTTTTCTCAAAATATCTTTATAAAGTGACCTTTTATAATTTATTAAAGTTCATTCGAAATTGATTTATTATTATAAGTAACTTTCTCTAGTTGAATATTGTTTGGTTAAACTCAATCTCTTTTGTAATTCTTCCATATTAACTTTCTCCATTAACTTAATCTCCATTTTATAATATTAGACAGATCTCAATTTTTAAATTATTTTCAGTCCCATTCAAATATCATTTATCTGTTGTTCCGAATTAATTCGATTTCCACGTAATTTTACAACTGCAGTAGAAACGAGGAAAATTCGCAGTTATGTGAGTTTTAATCTACTCTGATTCTAAAATTGGAATGCTTTGCTATTTGAAGCTGGAAACTCCCTAGAAGGAGCTTTATTTTGTTTATCGTTTTAAATCGAAACATATGCCAAAAGACACCCACGCCAGTTAAAATGATAATATTTATGCCAGTTTTACGTGGATCAGGAAGAGGTGATCACGCAAGCCCCTCAACTGCAATATCTTAGTATTTTTCCGAGAAACTAAGATGTTTAAATTTGAAAATTCATTAGAGTACTAAATCAATTTTTTTATCAGCACTACCCTTTTAAATTTGGAATTAAAATCATGTTTTCACCAACATTATTGAAGTGAATTCCTATGTGTATCGGCGGGCTTTTTTAAAGCAAACGATAAAAAGTAATAGCCTATCTTTTTCAAATAAAATTTTATTTTTAGATTTAGTCCAATATTTCATATTATATTCAGTAGTTCTTTGATTACAGCAATCACTTAAAATTGTTGTAATTTTATAAATGTTAAATATGGTATTATATATAAATGGCGATATTATTGATTGCAAATATATTAATTTGTTACATTATATTGTATTTTTTCATTTTCCAATAGGGGGAGAGATCTAATAACGAGGTTGTAGACAAATGCTATATGAATACTTAAACAAATCTACAAGTAATATGATAATAATCTCAAAAGAAACAATCTCAAAGAAAACTCTATAAACAATTAAACCATTTTAAATTTCTCTATTCTCTAAAAAAGCATTTTCAAAGCTAGATCACGTTATTAAACATATGTAGTTAAGCATTTTATACTTTTCTTTTCATGTCGATTGATAGTAAGGATAATGATACGAATCAAGGAGGCTTGCAACCGATCTAAATATAGGAAGATGTTTGGGATATCGAGGAATCGAATAGGAATTTTGGGTGCTTTGTACAATAACTGTCTTATTTTATATTCTCGTAGGAATTATAGAACACTATTTCCTGAACGAAGAGGATCGCTTCAAGTAAGAGCACAGATGAAGGTAATGTATAATATGTAAAATAAGTCACTGAATAAAAAAATACTTTTTTTTGATCGAGAAGCAAAGAGATAAAAATATTATTTTTAAAATTATAATAGACTATCTCCTTATTGTTTGTTTTATACCACATGTTTTCGTTTTTGCTCTTGTTGGTCGTTTTTGCTTAGAAAATAGATTTTCAAGATTTTTCGTTTTTTTGACAATAATATGCTAATTTAATTTCTGATCAAATTAGTTGCGGTGAAGTTTTAATATTCACAGTAAAATAGCATACCGATTAAAAGTTATTTTACCTCACACAATTGACAACAATTTTAAGTTGCTTTAACTTTGAAATAATTATGAATAATTCTCATGCCTAGACTTATGGGCAAAAAATTGATTGAAACATTCTTGAAACATTAATTTAATTGCTTTCAAAATTGTTAATTTGATTTAATCATGAATATTCAAGTTTTCATTAGTAATATATGTCATTTGATTTGTAACTTTACTTTCTAATAAATTATGCTCTATATTTAGCACTAAAATCATATGGTTCCCCAAATTTAATCAATTCTTAAATGGGTTTTGAATGATTTTGCAACATCAGATTGTGCTTTAATAAAGGGATTTGCCAAATCTATCCCTTTATCTAACTTACTATTTCATTTTGTCTGAAATCCAGTTCAGATCCATTACTAAAACGTGTTGTTTGCCAGTTTAATTAGTTTTGCTTGAAATATACAATCTATTGCGTATTACGCAGACTTAATATCCATTTAAAAATATCTGAAATTTAAAATAATATTTTCAAAAACATTATTGTGTATCGATATTTATAATTTAGCTGTAATCTTCAACTATGGAATTTAATTGACCTTTCCTTAATTTTTTTGATAACATACATTTTCAAATATTATTAAAAATGAAAACTGAAAATTAGTTTCAGCAGATTAATACACATAGAACATCTTTTTAAATATTTTTGTATAACCTCAATTAATTATCCTGAATTATTACATCGGTTCAATCAAACCATTAACCCGTCACAATTTATTAACATAATAATATTACTTAAACTAAGCCAATACATCACTGCTACTTAATCAAATTAATTCAATACTTGTACTCATCATTATTAACGTAGACATTCACCAATTTATAAACAAAACTTACTCTTACATTAGCCGAATTAGATGATATTAGAGCCTCAAAGTCTTCTCATTAAACTCATAAAATGTCACAGCTCCTTCGAATAATTTATCTCAAAGGGGATTTCTTTAGCCAATTTATGACACCCCGAAAGGGACTTATTTCTAAGTTTATATCCTACATTTCCTGTAATTTTTGAAGACATGAGTAACACTGTTTTAACAAATACCGATTTATTGGTTAATTGTTAAGAAAAGTGAACACTTTTTAAGTAAGGATTAATCAATCATATTTAAAAAAAAACATGTGGTTGTTTCTTTTTTTGATCATGTCAGAACATGATGTTTTTTGGGGATGAGGGTTTTGGTATCAATAAAAGTCCGTAGGCAAAAAATAAAAATTTTATTATCTGCATAAGCATCTCAAAAAATCGGCTTTTAATAATATGTTGCCATCACATTTATAAAAGCTCTGATTAAAAAAAATAAATTAATTACTGCAGCAAATGAAACCTAGAAAAATTCCATTTTGAGCACGGGATTACATGAAATGAAATAAATGTTAAATGGGATATTTTTTAAACAAAAAATACAAGAAGAAGTTTTTTTATCGTTTGCAATCCCAAAGTTACTAATTCTATGAAACAATTACAATTAATAAAAATATAATACACAGTATATATGCAACTTGCACGAGCAAGTGGTGCTTTTTCGTTCAAGGAATTGTATTCTGACAAGATGCATTGAAATATGCATAGCAGATTCCATTTTAATCTTTTTTATACTGCAAATCTTTTGTACTAGGATATAGATTAAATTTTGAAGGTGTCCTGGCATAGGGGGGGATCGTATTTCTCGTGATCTATTCTATCTGTAAGGTGATGAATGTGCATCTTCTCTGTTAAATGGGACAGTGCAAGCGAATGTGATGAGTAAGTAGCAAAAGTCATCCTAGATAGTCTTAGATGGCGCTACTACAAAATAAGAAAGGCTGATTAGGCTTAAAATCGCTCTATACCTTAGAGAGCTTGTTCATGGCAAATTCCATAAGAAACAACAGCAAATATTCGTTAAATTTTTATTGAAATGTTTAGAAAATATTCATCACAAAGAGGTAATTAAGAATTAAATAAATTTTAATAATGACACTACAAGGAGTTACGTAATTAATTTCTAATTACATTATTAATATTGAAAAAAATTAAAATGTTTGATGCCTATTGATTCATAGAATTTTCTGATTTTGTACTATTAAGGAAATAGGGAAAATAACTTGCTATAAAAGGAAAATTTATCAAAGGCTTGGTTTTGAAACTATGGAAGTTAAAAACGAAATTTTTACTATACACCAATAAAAATTGAAAATATAAACTTGGATCATTAATTAAGGGTTTTTAAATACCTTTTAGATGCACTAATTAATTAAATTACACGGAATTTAAAATAACATTTCTGGATTTTTTTCTATTAGATAAAAAAAAATACATGTTCATAAAAATTTAGATTTCGAAGTTTTGAAAGCAAGCTGACTAATATTTATTATAAAATCGTTTTCATTCCAAACTTTGGTTACATTAAATGCTTTTACTAATTATAAAGCAATTGTTAAGATATATTGAAAGACTAGCTATAATAGTACTAATAAGATATATTGAAAGACTAGCTATAATAGTACTATTAAGATATATTGAAAGACTAGCTATAATAGTTATTGATTTTCAAGAAACTATTTTGTTTTTAGAATTGGGAAAAAATAATAAATATTTCTTGCATGACCAAAAATTTCAACAAGCTTTAAGGAATTATTTTAGAGTTTATACATAAAAAATCGTTTTAAAAGTATGCTTTTGAGTTACAAAATAAATTAATACCTACGTCAATTTATTATATACATAATTATCTTGTATTTACTTCAGCACTTTCAAATAATAACTTCATTCATTCATGAATTAACAGATATCATTTCCTTAATTCATCAATCACTGTATTACTTACTAAAATAATAATGGCGGGATTATTATGATTTAAGCCAAAATGGTAAAAAATGTAGAAGAAAAAGGAAACAACATTACATACAACTGGAAAAAAAGACTAGCGCTAACAGATCATAAGTTTTCGAATGTATTTCTTAATTTTTAGTTTTATGGGAAACAATTTTTTTTACAAAAAAAAATTATGTTCAGAAGTTTCTGAAAAAAAGTTTTTAATAGAAAGTGTAACAAATTATAAATATTATAAAAATGTTAAAAATCCCCAAAGAACAGCATAAATATTACGAAACATTTCTCAATATCAAAAAATCAAAATATACAGATATTTTAAATTAAATTTTAAACAAAGTCTTTCATTAATTCCATAAAAATCTATTAGAAAATAAGTTTGGTTTCATATAATTTTTTTCATAAAATTTCAACAAATTACCATAAAACGTATTGAAGCATATGATTATTAAAGCAATAAAAAGGTTAGAATAACAGAAATAATATAAAAATAAAAAAATTATAAAATCAGCTGAAACATCTTAATCTCTAGGTCTCTAGATAATCTAAGCACTAGAATTACGATAAGTATGGAAACATAAGGGAATAATTTTAAGCCGCAAAATGTCAACCTTAAGAAAGAAAACTATATGCTTGAAAATTGAGAATAAGAAATGCTATATGCGAAAAAAATAATAGAAGTTTGAATCCTTTCAAAAATGTTAATACATAGTTAATTTTTCTTCCCAGTTATATTAAAGTCCAAACTGAAAAAAAGTTGGATATAATAAATAGCATAAACGAGGTTCGAATGAAAATATAAGCAAACAGAATAACTAATCAGCTATTTCATTTACTTTAAACGTTAACTTCCTTTCAATTTTAGCAAATTTTTATTATAACCATAAAAAAAAGTTTTGAAGAAGAAAGTGTCGTATTTAGCATTAAGGTAGTAATATTATAATGATTTAAATATTTTATTTCGTATTTAGTATTGTAAAAATCCCATCATGCATCATATTTAGTATTGTAAAAATGCCATGTTTTATATTGGATCAATGCTCTACTATTCTGTTTAATTAAATTTATTTAATTGTATTGCACGTGCAAAGCGTAGATATATATTTATCTTACCATGAAATATCATATTGCTTACCAAAAAAATATAATGGTAATACAAAGATCATCGCAAGCATATATAGTATTAGAAGCATATACAGTATAGCGACATTGGATAATATTCGCCTATCACCATTCAACCTTTCCTATTAAGCTAATCTGAAGGATTAATACGCAAAGCACTGGATACACATGGGGACAGCTCTCAGACATAGGCCATTACGGTTCGCTTAATCTACAGCATTGCTCTTGCGCTATCATAAGCGTACTCAGCTGTCTCCCGCATCTCTCCCTGTTGGACGTGCAAACGGCTCTATCTCGGGCTCCAGCAGTAACGGTGTTACTGCCATCAACCGTCTGCAGGGAGTAAGTGATGAGAAAATATCATTATTCTCTAATATCGTAAACAACGTTGAAAATTTTCT
>JAOUZG010031916.1:4677816-4700123 GCA_026289955.1 Argiope argentata | reverse complement strand
ATATATATATATATATATATATATATATATCGGTGCAAAATGTTTCCTCTTGAAGGGGATAATGTCAAACCCTTTCATATGTTTTAGTCAATAAATCTTGTATTTAACCCGTAACGGAAAAAAAACTTAGAGTATTTGATCATGTTTCAACTTGTTTAATCTTTCTACTAGAAAAAAAATACATTAATTTCTACAAATATATTTTTTTAATTCTCAATTAGTTGCAATTTGTTCAATATTTTTTTGAATTTTTTATAATTTTTTAACTACTAAATTGAATTAATTTTATGCAATTAATGTTCTTTTTAGCAGGTTAATTGTTTGAAAAAAATAGAAAATCTAAAAATAATATATTGTTAGCACAAATACGCTTACATAAATTTAAAAAAATCTAGAACTTCAGGAATTAAGATAAAAGGCAATAACAGAATTCCATCTGTATAATATACTATTATATATTTTTAAAAATTATAGAGCAGTAATTCGTTTTTTTTTTCTGATTTTCTAAATTTTATATGAACAAATAAATGGAAAAACTTATCGTAAATTGTAAAAATATTTGAAAACATTATCTTCGATTTCACCAATAATGATGGTTAAACTATTCGGCATTATTCCGAAAGTTGAGGAAGAAACAATATTGATTAGAACATAAAGATAAAAGAAAGTAGCGAATAAATAGAATCTCCCAAGACCATTACGATAATGTTCTTATATTTACTGAAATCTGAAATCTGCTTTCCTACGATTTTCTTCTTTTATTTAAGACTTGGTGAACTTTAGATGCTTTTAAGAAATGAAAGCTAAATAGATTATAATACTTCGTAATCTGCTCAACATGGTAGAAAACAATTCAATATAAAGAAGAAACGTAAATAACTATATAGATTTGACCAGTATTTTTAATTAAAGTAAAGGATAAAATCCTCTCACTTCTCATAATGTTTTAAACACAGTAATATCATTATCTGAAAATGTTATGTAGAAACAGTAAACAACGTTTTGATTTTATTTTTATGCTTATAGTTTTTAAAAACGGTTCGTGAAAAGTTATTTCGGTTGAAATATTACATAATAGCACATTTTTAATTCTGTACTTTGATGTTAAAAGAATGCAAATAATTATATGTTAAGCGGATTATGTTTAAAATACATTTATTAAATGCTAAAGACATTTGAAACAATCATTTCATTCCATGAAAAATAAATTTATCTGAAAAAGGGCCAAAGTTCATAAGTTAAAGTTTTGCTGTTTATTGTTACATATTTTTAAAATTGTGTGTTTGACAACAAAAATGGTATGACATGAAAAAACTTTAATAACAATGTTCCAAATTGGCCATTAAATAGTTGTCCTAGAAACAATGTGTCGGATTGTATACAAACTAATAATTACTTCTTCAATAGGAAAATTATCATACTCGTTTGTTTCATATGAAAAATTATAAAAATAATTATGTGTTTTATTGTTTTGCATCATAAATCATGATATGCTGCAATAAATTTATCATGTCTACGAAGTCTTTAAAACAACAAATTATATATTAATTATCAACATAAATAAAGTTAAGTATATAGCATGAACAAAGTAATTACATAAAGAATATTATTTTTGCTTTCCTAAGCGTTTGTGTCAGACACAGGTGTTAAGAATGATGTTATGTACATATTATTTGTAGCTAAACTATTTTGCTTATGGCCGTAGATCTTCGAGATTAGCCAGAAGCAGTGCATTCCCTAATTGAAGAAATAACCCTATATTGGAAAAACTGATGTTGTAATCATTAATCAACAGTAGAGAATAGATTTATGAATTCTGAATATGTATATTGGATCGATACAAATAGATTATAAAATTAAAATAAGTATCCAAAATGCTCTCTGTAAAGTATGTTTTCAGAAATTTCCATCATTACTCATTATGATATCATTTTTTTAGTTGTTTGTATCGTTATTCAATCGCTGAGCTTCTCGTATGTCATGGCGACAAAAAATATTAAATTCTTCTTGTTTGTACGTGGTCGCATAAGAAGAAAATAATTATATACCACAATCTAAGAAAATAAATGTGTCGACATATTCGAATATAGCCTGATTGGTACACATACTTCGTCACCAAAGTTCTCATTCTGTGAAACTCACTTCAAAATATATTTTTATTTTTATCTTTTTCCTAATTTTAATTTTCACACAGGTATTTTAGAGTAGTTTTACACATTGAAGAAAATGCTATTGTCTTAGCCATTTCATATGAGATATATTTAATTTTATAATACAATCTATTATTTGAGAATTTTGTTATTAACAAAAAAAACTAATCAATGATGAACACTTTGAAAACAAACTACTTTTTGTTTTGCAAAAGAAAAAAAATAATATGGATAGTTTCATGTGAATTTTAAGAAGATAAATTAGAATACGAACTTTATGAATTTAAGAATATTTTTGAAAATTATTTTTATTCAAAAATACTTCATTTTTACCGTTTAGTTTCATCTAAAATTTTGTGATTTCTCATTCTAATTTATTTAATGATTATAATTTTATTTTATAGTTTCTAAATTAATAATTAAAGGAAATATTATCACTAGCAAATTCTTATCTTATTGTTATGTATTTAACCACAAATCTATCTTTTAAATGATAAATCCGTTGAATTATGAACAAATTAATAATATAGCTGAATTTCATTTAAAACTTCAGAAAGGCAGTTATTGTTGTTTTTGTCAAAAAACTCACTTGCATATAAAAAGTAATCTTCATTTGCCGAATAGAAAATTTTTAAATTCTTGCTAAATTGTTGAGCAAGTTTTCTTTACACTTTGTGTATAAAATAAACTAAATAATGTTTAAAATTAATTTATAAAAATATTCATCTTTAATGTTACAAGCATATTCTAAATGAAACAAAAGTAGTAATATTTAAAAAAAAGGTAAGAAAGCTCATATAACGACTTAGAAAAACAAAAGATTCTAGATGGCAATACTTAAATATGAGTCCTAAAATTATTTGAAGAATTCCGTCGCAGATGAGAATCACTTCTCATAATAGCTTTATTTGTCAATTAACAAAAACTAAAAGTAACAGCATTATTCATCATAAAGAGAAATATAAAAGTTCATTTACTGAGCGATTCAGTAATTTCTGAAATACTCATCACGGAAATTTTTGTCAATGAAATAAAATTCTTCATTCATTCTCCCTCCTCTTATTAATTGAGACGAAATAATTAAGCAATATCTTGAGCTGAGATTTCGTTATTTAATAACTTTTCTGAGAAAGAATTTCTTTTACTTATTCGAATAACTCTAAGATCAACAAAAGAATGCGTATTACGAATAAAACGATTACTCATGAGAATCAATAGATTTTTCTAGTTTTAGGAATAGGAAATTTGCCTTTTGTTTCCCTTTTAAAGTTAAATAAGCGGACTAAAGATTTCTGAGTAAATGTTTGAATTTTTTTTAAATTGTAAACTATATTTTAAATTAAAATGATAGGATTATAGTTCTTTATTTCCGATGAAATTTATTATTATTAAAGTGCATATAATATAATAAATTTTTTAGTTAGCCTTTGAAAATTTTTTTTTAAAAACTTTTAAAGCAACTATGCTTACAGATGAATGTAGGTAAGTTATCAATGTTTTAAATTATCTATACTTATTTCTTCATTATACTCAGTTCAAATAGTGATATAAGAAATTTCTTAAAAGCATTCTTGAGGTAATGATCTAAAAGAGAATGTTATAGAAAATAAGATCTTTTTAATATAACTTCTTGTATAAGTTCTATAGACATCTCTTTTATACTTTTCGTCGTTGGGTGAAAATTAAAGATTATATCTGAATATTTCTCAAAGTATCATCTCATATACTATCTCAATTTCTCTCAAAAGTTCTTATCATTCTTCTGTGATATTTCATTTACATTAAAGAAAAAAGTATTCACATTGTTATTTCGAGTTTTTGTTATCTTGACGGCTGAAAATGCTGTTTTAAGAAGGAGTTACTAATTTGAAATTGCATTCAAAAGTACTTAGAAATATATTTTATATATTAAAACGTTTATCTGATTTATTCAAAGAACAAGTGGTATTTCAAGAGTTTTTGAGATTTTAATCTTTCAAAGAATTTTCAAGTATGAGTAAGGTCAATATTATTAAGAATGAGTTCGGGTGAAGAAGGCGCGTCTATTTTTATAGGTAATTTGAGCAAATTGAATGCTCTTTCTTAAATTGTTGAAAGCGCTGCTGTTTTTTATGAATATGCTAAAAAATAGAAGCATTTAATTTTGGAACGTTTTTTTTTTAAATTATTTTTGTACATTAATGAAAATATGCTCAAAAGTTGTACTTGGTCAAAATTCTACACTCGAATTTATTTTTAATTCTGTTTTTCTGATTATTGATTTTTTTCCAAAGCATGTGTTTCTTATTCCGCTAATAAGCGATATGTAAAAGTACGTTAAATATAATATAAGTAATATTGGTAAATTTGTTGGTAATAAATACTGTTATAAATATATAGAATATATTGATAAATTTTCTCTTTTTTTTACAAAAGTAGCTTAAAAAATAAAGAACTCTAGAATATTCAGACATTTTGCATGACATACCTTTCTAAATATACATTTACTTGTATAGATTTACACATTTTTTAGGTGTCAGTATAATTTCTCTTGGAATGATGTCTGATTTACTGGATTTAGATAGTAATTATGATCTTTAATATTTATCTCGCAAGGATGCATCTATGCTTGACTCATATTACAGTATGAATGTATGACAAAATAATAGAATTAAATTGACAGAAAACATATAAATGACGTGAAGTATATTATGTGAATATTAATTCTTACCAAACACATAGCATTTTGTGATTTTCTAATGAATCAATTGCTATAAATAAAAACTTGCTTTAAAAAATATTTTAAAGATGTCACCATTTTGTTTCATTTAAAAAAAAATAACATATAATATATTTTGTAATACATATAAGTTATTATTACTCTTTAAAGTATGCTTTTAAAAGTATTATTAAATTGAATTAATGTAACCTTTTATATTTTTGTTTCCTATTATACTTCTCTTTTAAAGATTTTATTCCAGCAAAATAAAAATGGTTTTGAAATCAACTTATAATCCATTAAATAAGTGGAAACAGACTAGCAATTGCTTCCCTTCTTAATTAGAATTATTCAATTAACATTTAATGAATTTACCATGTGATATTTTCACTATCATATGGTATTTTAAGTAGAATATTCAAATTTAACAAATCTTCCTTCTGCCTGCTTTTAAACATCATAGAATTAAAAATAATATATGATCCCTTTGTTCCTATTTTAAAAGATATTTTAAAATGTTACCACATATTACATCTTTGATCTTTTAAAAGAAAGGGTTGTAATTTTTCCTTCGCTGTCTCTATTACAAATGGTTCTAATTTATATCAAGAATAATTTAATTATCTTATTATACTTTTGTAGAAACAAATTGAATGTTAATTTTTAAAATATCATGTCTAGATATTTAGGATAACAATATAAAAGGTAATGCTGCATTTAAAATAAAATGAAATAGTTTGAAATGAAATTTTAAACTTTTGAAATGAAAAAAGATAATACTCATGCATTTGTTGAAAAAGATTCAAATTTTAATTATATCAATTAAGTTTCATTGAACTTTCAGAAACATACAAAATGTTATCATCTAATCATAGTGTAATTTTCCCGTTTACCTTGCCCTTATTCATGCCTTTACCATTTGGATTGAAAAAATACTTATCATACTTTATAAATAAAGTCCTTTAAAATGACCCTCTAGAATGTAAAAATATTTTCAAATTAAATTCCTTGCTAACTTGTGCTTCGCTTACCATTGTTTGAATTTTATAACTGTTTTTAAGACCATGCTATTATAAATGTAGATTTTTTTAAGTCTTTGGAAGGATTTCAGATAGAAGGCTAGCAAATATATCAGTATTACGAAGTTATAAGCCCTCTAGTTCCTTAAAAATATTTAGTAATAATATAGTTTGCTTTTTTATCTCACAAATTTATTTGAAATGATCCCTGATATATATTAATTTGACATAATTCCTGATATATATGATTAATTAATGATATCATTTATTTATCTAGATTTTTTCAAACATCTCCGATAAGAATTACACCTTTTTAGAGCATGTTTCATAACTCATTTTAATAGTATATGTTCAATTATTTATTCGCAATAAAATAAGTATCTATTAATATAAAAGCTTTCCTTTCGATTAAAATCGCATGAAACCTTTTTATAAAATGAAATAAAATTCAGAATTAAAAGAATATGTATTGAAAACTCGCCAGAATGCATCGAATTAAATAACCCAACTAATTGATTCAAACCACTATCGACCTTTTACTGGACCTCCTCTTGATTAACGACAACTCTTATTAAATATTACAACCGAGTGAAATCTGGCCAACATGTCAGTGAAAATTAATGTTACTGTGAAACTGAAGTGCCCCGGATTATAATAACTTTACATGAAAAATGGCATGATTGAAGTTAGAGATGGCGGAATGCCATTCCCGAGACCAATGCGTAGTAAATAGAAATGGGAGCGAGGGAGACAGGAGGCATAAGAGATTTAGGAATCGTCGCCATTCGCCAGAATGATTCCTATTCTGTTTGAAGAGTAAGAGAGCGAGAGGTAAATCATCTTATGCAATTTTCCATAGAGGACAGAGGAACTAAATCAACATATGTAAATGTATGGAATTCTCCTGAGGTCTGTCTTATTTGTCTGTGACACCTAAACTGGTATTGACCTTTGCCAGACCAGGGAGATTGCAAACGTCTTGTTTTGATAAAATATTTGTAGGCGAAGAACCACTGTTCTGGTTAAACCTTGTCATACATAAGATGGATCCAAAACTCAGTTTATAAAGTACACTGCTTTTCTATTTATTTTTTAAGTATAAATTATGGAATCTTTTGAAGAATAAGGACATACTTATAATTCCATTCTCTATAAAGTATTTTTTTGTTATTTTTTTACTAAGGAAAAAATTGTTTTTTTTTATTATGACTTCGATTAATCTAATGGCTTTCTCATTTTAAAACACGTTGCTTTTATTATGAATTTTTAGAAAATTTAATACATAAGTTTGATGCTAATGCTATTTTGGATAAGGATCATGGAATTATTTTTCGCCAATTTCTATTTGTTTTGTTGAAATCGTTACCCATATTGTTTTGGAGAGAATGTATCAATCATATAATTCATTTATACATTTCGCTTTCATGCATTCATTTGATATATTGCCGTCAATTCCACACATCCTATTGCTTCTAATTAATTTGCATTTAATATTCGGCTAGAAATTCAAGCTTTTTATTTATTTACATATGATGAAGTATCTAATTTTTTTATATATAATACAAAGCTTCATTTGTACTATTTCAGTTGGCAAAAAATGTCATGATTATTTTTTCTCTAGAAGTGCACATTTATTTCATCTAGAGGAAAGAAAAGACACGTATCTGGTGTGTCTTGATATTTAGAATGCATCTCAACTTTATACATTTCGATTACCAACTCAACGCTTTTATTTAAGGCATTATGTTCAAGAATTGTATTCCATATTCTCATGTTTTCAATCACAGATGAAGTTTATAATGTTAGTATTTAATTATTTATTTTACATACAATTTCAAATATCTTTGCTGACTCTCAAAATTTTGAAAACATCCGAACAACATTATTTATTCATAGATGTGAGTTTTTCAATTCAAGATATTCTCGCATTTTAATTATATTTTCCCATTTTATATTGAATTTAAATATTTTATTATTTTATATGTCTGTTAATTAAGTAAATATTAAATATTTTATATGATTTTTCTTATTTAAATTAGTTTATGTTACACCTTTATACCTTAGTTAATGTTATAATGCATTATTAAATTTTTACAAAATTAATGAGTCCGAATAGTATTGCTACTACTTTTACATTTCATTAACTTTCTATAGTAAACCCTTAATGATATTAATTGCTATCCAAGGATGCCCACAACGTGGCAGTTAATATGTTTTAAATGTATCACTCATAAAATAATTCTATCAGCAACAATTCATCCAGTTTCTCAGCATGCTGATAGATACAGAAATAAATGTAGGAGAATTACATCTGAATCCTAGATTTTCATTAGCAGCTTATAAGACGTCTCCCACTCAAATTCAAATAGAAAAGATATATTTCTGCAGAACTTAGGAGAAAAAATTAAATTCCTGAATCTTGTTAGAGAATTTTAATGTCTGGATTAAACTTGCTAAGTTTAGAAAGGAAGGTTGTTAAATATTTAAACCATTTTATGCATTTGTACCTTTAATAAAGTCTTTAAAAATGCCGCCCACTCTCAAATGAAAAAGGGAAATAAGTCATCCGTTAAGATTATCCGGAAATGCGTAGGTGCACTGGTTGTGGAAAAGTAATTTGTATTAAATGACACAGAATACTATTACAAACTCAAATCTCGCAGTATAAGAGATGAAACCATTAAAAAAAATTTTTTTTAACAAATAAGTCATACTTTTAATTTTGCACTTTACAGAAGGAAATTTTTAATGATCATTGATTTCCGCTTGCTTTACATCGATTAATTTTGTAATGAATTTGTTAATATTTTCTGTAAAGAAATTGTGGGATTACAAACTTAAATTAGATGCTTTAAAACAATTTTTAATGTTTATTCTCTTATCTAATTGCAAATCTCTTATTTATATTATCGAAATTATTAATATTCATTTACGAAATGTTTAACCTTTAAAAAACGATAACATTTATTGTTTTTTTTCTTCCTCTTTTTAAACTTATATAATAAAAGTAACTTTATTAAAAATGTATTAGGAGTTCATTGCATTTCTTTCTCTAAATTTCATCGATAACTGTCAGAAAAAAATTGGATAATGATGGTCCTTTTGATACAAATTTTTTTCCTTTCTTAGCAAATTTTATCTAAATAATATGAAACAATTTTCATTTATTAATATTAATGTTACATATATTTGTTTAATTTTGTCATAAAAATTCCTTGAACATATAAAAAATATCATTTAATGATACATGTAGACATAAATTTTTTAACGAATTTGTTCTCCTATTTGTACGTACAAAATCATTTTAGTCAAACTTCAATACACCGCTTTATATTCCACAATTTTTCACTGATATTAATCAAACTTGCATTTATAATTCATTTAAAATATTTCCTCTATAATTTTTCGGAAATCTAATAACATGATTTTGTATTATCAATACTTATGAAACTAATTTTTTAATAAAGGAAACATGATTATTTTATTAAATACTTGTTATAAGAATAAGGTATTGACTGATTAAATATTTTTCTAAACATGCACTTTAAGTAAAATAAAATAAGAAATATTGCTTTTTTCAAAATATATCAAAATTGCTTTTCTCGCTGATTCAATTCGAAATTATTTCCTGTTTTAAGGATACATGGCATTTATATTTATCCTCAGCAAATAATGCTGAAAATTTTAGTTAGGTAGGTAATTTTTTTCTGTTTCTGACAACCGAGCAACGACATGTGGCTTAGACATTCCAATGACCTTAGCAACAGTCTAGCAAAGCTTATTGATCGTGATTTTTCCTCTGTGATATTCTGCGTGAAATGTCCAGAGTAATTTGCTTGTTTTTGTCATCTTTACATAGGAGCAAAAGCTAGCCGAAACTTTGAAATTTCAGTAATATATTCTTAAGTATAAAATTTACAAAGAATTCGTTCCTTAAGATATGTTTTTACTTTGAAAAGTCATTATTTTGAGAAATTTATAATTGTTTTTAATTTAATATTTTTGATGTTTGGGCAGGGTTCTGTATAAAATCGATAGAATTGTGTTTGTTTTATCTATTTCGTGGGAAGTTACAATTTTTTTTTACATTTTCATTTGCTTACGTTTTAAAACTGCTTAATTTCTTTAAATGATATTTTCTCTAATTTTAATCGTTGATAGAATATACTTACAAAACACCTTACAAATTGAAATCTAGAGCATTTTTTTTTTCAAATTTGGTTTAATATTTTGTCTAAATATTCCACAGCTTCTGAACTAAGGAATAAGTAACATATTTACTCAGAAATATTTTATAGTTTCTTCAATACTTCCCATTGTGAACAGTTAAATAATTCTTGTTAGATAAATACTTAAAGAATGAATAAAAATGCCACTTATTTTTTTCAATTTCATGAATTAGATAATACATTTTTTTCTCTATCTTTGAAATACTAAGAAAATCCTATTTTAAGCCTTTAAAATTGATTTTTTTATTTATATCTGTGTTTAGACAGAAAAACCTCTTTTCATTATTTAAAAATATGCTGCTTAACTATTTTGTTTTATTTCATTGGCGTTTATTCAGTCTTTCGTAAGCAAATATTAAAAAAAAAATTGTTTTCAAATAATTTATCTTGAACCTTATTATATACCGCAATATATTGGGTTTAATGTTTTTAAATGTACAACTGGAATTTCACTTTCATTATAGAGCTTTAACTATAATACCAAAAATAAATTTAGGACTGAATAAGTACAATTTTTCTTTCAAAATAAATACAATATTCTTTCAACTAAATCGACTGAAAAAAAATACAAAGTTAGGGTGACGTGCCCGCTTTACAACGGAAGGAGGGGATACGGAAATTTCTGAGATAATGGACCCCTTAGCACTTGAGGGCAGAAGTTTGACTTATAGCTCATATGGGGATGACTCACCCTCGCTTGTTCAGCCTCTTTTTACAGTAGGGAACATTCACACACCACAAAGGTAGTACAGAGAAGAACAACCATGCCTAAACCAGGACTCGAACCCTGGACTTCCAGGTCACGGGAAAGACGCTCTACCTATGTGTCAAGCTGCCAGCAATATATAATGTAAATTATTCTTTGAAAAAATAATTATAATAATCACTATTTCTACAATAGATAAAACATATTTGTGTCACTTTTATGAGTATCCATAAATGAAAATGATATATAATAAAACTTACTTAGAAATAATTTAAAAAAATTATATGGGCTATAAGAATTTGTACTTGAATTGATTAAACAATTTACAAGAAATGTTGTTCCGTAATATTCAATGATATTATGAAACAAACAAAATACCCTTATTTAATAAGTATAATTTTTGGAAATTTTTTTAAACTTTTCTTTAAGTTACTAAGAAATATTTTATCTTATTTTAAAATTATATAAAATTCTATAAGCCACGAGAAATATTTTATATTATTTTAAAATTATAAATATCTATTTATAATTTTAATTAAAATTATAAATAAATATTTCATTTAGAAGAAAATACATGTACACTTTTATAAATAAAAATTTTTGAGTTAAAATAGGCCGTACTAAGCCTACACTAAACTATACTAAGGAATATTTGATATATCTATTTGTTTAATTAAAGATACAAAAAAAATGTATCTACCTTAAAAGCCTCTGCCATCTTATTTATATAATTCGCTAAAATTGATAGAGTAAAACTAATTGGGGCAAAGAGGGAAAAGAAAATTATAAATATACTTTATTGATCTTTTTATATTCTATTAATAACTTTCGCCGGATTGCTGGCACAGAGGTAGCCCGTCTTCCTCGTGTTCTGGAAGTCCCGGGTTCGAGTCCCGGTTCGGGCATGGTTGTTCTTCTGTGTGCTATCTGTGGGATGTGTGAATGCCCCCCCCTTTAAAAAGTGGTTGTGCAAGCGAATGTGGTGAGTGGGTAGCAAAGTCTTACTCTTGGCCCTAGTTGGCGCTACTCAAATGCAAGAGACGCTTCATTCGGCTTAAATCTGCTGCTGGGTTCAGCAGCGAGCTTATCCATGGCAAGTGCCATTTGACACAACAACAACATTAATAATTTTCGGATTATTTAATTTATCATAGAAATTGTGCTGTTAAACAATTGTGAAAAAATTAAATATAATTTTGATTTTTAAATATAAATTCATATTTTTCAATTAAAAACGGTCATGTTTAGCAAGTGTAGTTAAATTTAAATAGAATGTTTGACATAAACATTAAATTTCTTCATATTTGCGAGACGTGGAATTTCATAACTTATTCGACCAAACGAAAATGTAGCTTAATCTAGCTGTGAATCAACGTCAACTAATAACAGGATTTCTCTCAGTGAGGAGACAAATGAATCTTTTCCCTTTAGATGAATAACGACCTATGTCAATCAAGCTGCCCCCGCTTATTTCTTTGAGAAGAAATGACGTTATTCACTGCTCGCTATCCCTTTGTGGTAACGGATATTCTTTCTATTATATGCAGTCGTTCCTTCTTGGTTCCTTGAAGGAAAGCAAATGGAATCTGATGTGATTTTTTAACGAATAGTTGAAGACACGATATAAAAAATGAACAAAATAACGAATCAAACTGTTAAACTTTAATTAATGTTTTTTATGAAAATTTCTGAATTTCAAAAGCCATTCTAGATTATATAATGTAATCCAAAGACCTCGATCAAATCATAAAATCTTATTAATTTAAATTTTAATAAAATGGGTATAAATTTGGACATTCGGACTAAATTTTGCAATTTCTCCAGTTATAAAACTAAGTTTCTGTAATTTTTAAATTTGATTGGTATATAATGATAGAACTTTTTAATTGAAAATTAATGATACATTTTTTTATCTATGAGTAGTAAAATATAATAAAAAATATTGTTTATAAGACTAAGCCTGATTTATTTACCATCTTTTACTTAAAACAATGCTTAGTATTCATTCAACTCAAAAGCAAATATGCAATTAAGGTAGCATTTTTTTCAGTAATTCATTGATCAAATAGAATGCAGAGTTCTTAAAGTAAAAGATTTATAAAATTGAAAGTTAAAAACCTGGTTTTCATTTAATATGTGGGTCTATGGTTCTTCAATCTAAATTAGTTGTAACTTAAAATCTATATAACGCAAATTAAAATTTAAAATCAAATAGTAATTAATGTTAAAAATTACATAGTTTCAAAGTTTTCAAAATGATTTATTTAAAATTCGAATACATTTTAAATATTTCTTCAGATTCCAACTTAATGGAAAATCAATATATTCTAAATTGTTTCATTCAGCTTTTCTTTCAAAAGGTAGACAAATATTGTTTATTCTTTAAATAGTGTATTACACGTAATCGCTCAAGATTCAAACCATTGGGAACCTTTGGAAAATATCAAATTACAAAAAGGAACAAATTTTAAATGAAATGTTACTTAAATCCTATGAAACAAATATTTCATTTTCAACCTATATGTAAAGATTTTTCATTAAAAATATAGTTTAAAGATAATCATTTTTAAACTATATTTACACAACTAAGAAAAAAGAAGATGAAAAAATCCAAATATAATATGAGAGACCAAAATCTGAGTTATAATTTCATTTTTAAAAATCAGACATTTATTTCAGTTAGAGAGAATAACACTATTTTATGTAAAGCATGGGAAAAATTAAAGATTAGAAAGCTATAGAAAAAAATTAGTTTTTTGTTTTGATTTTCATCGTACAGAAGCCTTGTATATAATTTTGAAAATAAGATAATAATAATTTAGGAAACATACTTGGTGAATATTTCTTTTCGTCATGATTCTGAATTTTATGAGTAACTAATTAATATCTCTATACATCATCCGTAATAGCGAAAAATATGTTTACTTATTGCCTAGGAACAGAGATTTATTGAATATTCCAATATGAGTTTTACCAGAAATTCCAAATAAGCAAGTAATATAGTACCAGTGCGTTATTTTTTGTATAACTTCCTAGTAATCATAAAGTTCGTGTGTAAATAAATTTGGCAATTTAGACCCGTTTGAGATGTTAGATATTTAATTTTCAGTCCAAAACAAGCTGTAATTTAATCTTCAATAGGAAACAATATCTATTAATTTCCCCATTTGCATTAAGAGTTTTATCCCTTTTTTCATATTAGCTCATGTTGTATATAGCAACGGCTTCAATACAACGATCACTTATCTTTGGAGCCATAGAATCGGAAAAAAGTAAATTTAGGGGTTTAGAGTCATTGTTGAATGTGACTTAAGAGTGAAATGACAAAATATTCCAGATATTGACTCTCGTGTGCGTGTATGTGGGGGGAGGGGTAAATAATGTCAAAACTTTCATTGAGCATTCCTTTTAATTTTCGAATTTGTATAACTTATTTTTGAATTTCTTGCATTATTACTGTTAAATAATAAATTTATTTTATAAGTAACCTATTTTGTTTTTTCTTTACAGTTAACATTCTTTATTTCTTGACATCTAAACGAATCTTAAATGCATGTATTTACATTTACATACATGTATTTGTATTACACACAATATTTCACTCGCATATTCAGTTATTTGGTCACAAAATATTGTTCATACTGCAGGTGATACTAACAATCTAGATCTTGGAAACATAGGGTTTAGATAACAGCTGGTGAATTCCTCTATGTACTGAACGTTACACAAAGTATTTGCTTCTCATCATTGTGATTATCTTGTATGTGGTTCAAATTATTCTTTTTGCATTCTTTTCTCCTTGTATACTTTGCGTATTCTTGTTTGAATTACCTTATACAAGGGTTCTGATCCTCTGCATCATTCAACTTTATTTGCTTAGCAATATATGGACCAGAAAGAAATATTAATATAGAATATGTAAAAAAAAAGTAATTATTAACTATTTAGCTTTCTAACAACATGAAAATAACATGCTGATGACTTTCAAATATTGATAAACTTTGAATACATGTTATAATTTTGCTTTTTATTTGACCAAAGTATGTAAAAATAATTCGGCTGATTCATAATATTAAACTAATATCTTTCCACTGATGTAGGAATTGAAAATCTGCTGAAATCTAATTTAAGACAGGGATATTATATATTGTTTTTGTTGTTATTTGTGGCACTTGCCACGGACAAGCTTCCGTGAGGCATCAGCGAGTTTTAAGCCGAAAGAAGCGTCTCTTGTTTTGAAGTACCACCAACTAGGACTAAGAGTGCACAGAATAACAACCATTCCCAAACCGGGACTCGAACCCAGCACACCCAGATCTCTGGGAAGACGCGCTACCCCCTATGATAGTTCGAAATATGATTTTGAATAAAATATCTTTCATTCTAATGTAATGACTTGCTGAAAGCCAACATTTAATGTCGCCTCATTTGCAGTTTTTTTTCCTGTTAAGTGGCACAACACGATGTGATTTCTATTATTCGATATTCCACTTAAATCAACATTTTTACCCATAAATAAGTAGTAATTGAATTCTTTTACTTATTAATATGAATTTAATAGTTACTCATTACAATTAGTGATAGATATAACGAAAAGATATTTTAAACGCTATTTAATATCAGAATTTATTTTTCCGAATAATATTTTTGTAAATACAGCTTTGTTTCTAAATTAGAGTATTGACAAACATTTCTATTACAAATAGTAATTTTCATTTATTTTTAATGAAACTTGGCAAGTAAAATAAGATTTTAAAAACGTTGATTGCGAAGCTTTCTGATTTTCAATGAATTTTTACAGTAAATATTGGAATGCATTTCGTCCACTAAAATCATCATCTCTTTATTTTACAAAAGGTTATATATGAAATAAATCTGTTATTTTCAAATTATACCGAAATTTATGCTATCTAATAAGCCCAAATTCAACCCTTATTTGTTTAATATTTTATTATTTTATGCCTGTTCGCCGAAAATGCTTTAATTACTTCGGAATAATCATTTTTATATTTATTAGTGATTATATCAAAACCAACCTTCGGGGATTAAATCAAATAAACAATAATCCAAACAGTTGAAAGATAATTAAAATAATAATTTATACGTTTTAATTAATGTTGCAAGATTAATAATCTCTTTGTATTCAGTTTTTACATACATCCCCCAAAGTTTTATTCTTTTCTTTAGTTTAGAAAAGAGATAATAGAAGGTCTTAAACATATACTCTTTCTTTATTATTATTGTTTCTCGTTAGCAAAGTAGGAAAAGTATTCCAATGAAAGTAATTGAACAGAAATGCAGAGAACTAAGAATAATTCCATTTGAAGTTTCCGTTGCATCTGAAGATTAGAAAGGAAAAGAAGTTTTAATCAAATCCGCATAAGTCCAGTTTATAAGGAATGTAAAAAGTACTTTTTCAGATGGTTCCGAGGCTCATTTTAATATTTTTGTTTAATTGTAAGCGAGAGAAAGAATTAATACCAATAAGAATTAATTAGTTCGGAAAATTTTTCTTCCTTAAAGATTCATTGTTAATGCAGTGATTCCGATTAAATGGCATAAAAGACAAAAAAAATGAAAAGAGGCAAAAATAAACACATTTCAAGTATTGTTCTTTATAAGAAAATATTTTTGTTAATATGTCAAATATAATAAGAATTGTATTTAGAAGAAAGAAATTTAATGTTTGGAATTTATTTTAAAAGTATTTGAAAGAAATGTTTAATTTAAAATGTATGCTATTCACAAATTGATGAATATAATTTTAAACAAAAAAGTATTGAAGCGTTGTTTTATAGACTAGCTAAAATTATTCGAAAACTTCTTACTTTTTTGCAATCTAAAAATACTAAAATGAAACAAAATATTTAATTTGGTTTATTAATTTTTTTCCTTTTTAAAAACATAAGTTAATTTGCATTAGGGACTATCTTAATATTTATTTTCATTTATTTTTCATATTTTCCCATCATAGTTCACGCTATTTCATCATTCGAAATATTCCTTATTATCAAATTGCGCAATATTTCAAATGAGTTAGGTACATAATAATAATTTGAAGAATGCTTTTACACAAAGCGTAAAGTGAGTTTTCAGTATCTAGCCTTTCCACGTAAATAATAATGCGACAGTATAAGATCAAAAATACCTTAAAAGTGAGTTTAGAAGGGAAATTAAAACTATATGCCAAGAAAAGAATGACAGAAACATCTTTAACAGAAAATAAAAAGAAGTACACTAAAATAAAAAAAAGAATAGGAATCAAGTCTATTTCTTAATATTCAGCAAATTAAAGTCTTGAAAGAATTAACGAACAGTGAAACAAACTAATAATAATAAAATTATTAAATATAATACCATATTTTCTCTCATAAAATACATTACTAAAAATGTTAGGAAACAATTTCTAATTACTGAAACTAAATATTTAAGTAGAGCAACAACAAAAACGAAAAAAATATCACAACTAAGGTTTTTTATATATTTGATGGATTTTTCTAAATTTGTTACAAAACAAAAACTTCATACTGTAAATAACAAACATGCACAATGTTCCGTAAAAGTCTGAAGAAATTTAGAATAGAACAAATCTTAAAGTTGTGTGTTAGGCGAATTCTTCCAAACGAGTGATATCGTGAGCCGTTTGAAAGTTTCATCGATGTATTCATCTTCTATCCGAGCGATGAAATATGATGATCGCTGGTTTAGAAGAATATATCATACCTTTTCCTTGCACTTATTTAAGAGTAGATATGTTTTGAAATTTTTTTGTCAATAAGTTGCATGACTTTTCTCCTCTGTGAATGTAGCTGCAGGTATTATTTTTCTTTCCGTCAATGGCAATTTCAACAGAAACATTTGTCAGCCTTATGTTTTTGAAAACAACTCAAGGAGTAAAGGTAAAATATGTTTTTCGTTTATGCTTTATGCAGAGTGAAATTGATCGCATCTGAGATGTGAATAAAGAATTCTAAGAGCTATTTTCAAGCATAAATAAAAAGGTCCTTAAGAAAACCCGATAATTTCTTTTTATAAATATAAAAGAATTTATAATTTTTTCGATCAAGAAATGATATCACATGTCAAAGGTTATCCTCAGATGCAGTTTATTATTGACGAAAAAAAGTAATTTATCTAAGGGTTTTTTTTCATGTTAAAATGTGATAAATTTTTAAATAATGCCGGGCAATCGCTTTTCTTTTCAATAACTTTCACTCCTAGAAAAATTCGATTTTTTTCCTTGATACTTATTAATTATAAACATTTCTTCTCACAACACAAACTTTGATATTGTTTTATTTGTAAGGCTGAATGAATTACTTTCATTTTGGGCATTGTATTTTAAGTTCAATCAGCATTTCTGTTTCTCAGAGTTTTTAAAATTTACTAATATTCAAGTACAAATGACTTAATATTTTGGAAACATGGTTTTAAATTTTGTGTTAAACAAAAGATGCATTATTAAAATACGTGATTTAAAAATATTTCTCTAAAATTAAATGATTCATTACAATTCATTTTCATTAGAATTAATCATGGCATTCTAATATATTTGAAATTTTAAGTGTAAAATAAATTTTAAGAAAACACTGTAAAAAACTAATGTATAAGAAGCTTGGGAAATATATGAAAAATTGTAGTCATATGTAATTAAAATATTTTTGCAGATGTTCTAATCCATTTGACGTTCTTTTAAAAAAAGATGAAGGAATTAAATATGAAAAAATGGCAAATATAAATCTTTGAAAATCAGACCAATATCTTTAAAACTGCGATTTTTATAATTTTAAATTTACTTGAAAACGTTCTTTTTCATAAATTCCTTTCCATAAATTATATATAATGTTCCTTTCCATAAATTATATATAATGCAAAAATATTTCGAAATATTAAAAAACAACTCTTTGAATTTGAATTTATAGTCCTTGAATAATTAATTGTTGTTATTAGTTATTTTTATTAGTTATACATTTGTTGTTATTTTTTATTAGTTATAAATAACTGAGATTGAATTTAAAAACATAAGGATATTTAAAAAGTAGTAATTGAAACAGTCATGAACCCTTTATCTAAAAGTTAAAATTATGATTCTATTTTTTTCTTCTCATTTTGTACTATTTATCAATAATTAATAATTTTATCAAAATAAGGATGTATTCAGTGATTATAATTTAAAAAAAGAGAATATCCATTGTTTGTAGTAAAATGATAAAATGAAATGATCTGGCATTATTATTATTCTCAATGAAGTATTTATTTTGCGTTTAAACAGATGCGGGGCGTGGGATTATTTTCATCCCTTCTCTACACAATGATGTACAATTGCACTATTTACATTCATATTACCTATTTACTTTTTTCAATAATAGAGAATAGATTATTAGTTGGTAAATAAATTTTAGTATATCTAAAAAACTAAATAATTTAAGCAATTTGATGATTTGAAATTTATTTTTTTTTCCAATTTCAGATTTTTTTCTTGTTGCATTCATACAGATTCATACAATATGTTAATAAGTAATAAAATTACATTAAACGTAATCGATATAGATATTTTTCTAAAGCATATTTAATATGATAATATAAAAAGAAGAAATATGAAATATCTGCTCAATTGTATGAACCCCAAACATCTGTCAAAATTATTTAGCTTTAACTCCACATTTTCTAAGGGAAGTAGAGAAGTGTTCTTTGAAATTTGATATTAATCTTCTTTAACATTTTGTTGCAAGATTTTCTCAGTAAGAATCACGATTTCTCCTTGTGAAAGTGACGAATAATCAGCTTATTGATTGTGAGATTGATCAAAAAGGCATCTGGGACCCAAAACTCTGTTATAATAATTTGAAAGGAATTCTCAATTCTTGGAAAATATCTAGACAATTATGGCTCGATGAGTGACGGGAAAGAAGAAAATTTTAGCAAAACACTTTGGTTTGAAGAAAGGATGCCAAGTGAAATGAAACTAAAATGTAACTGTTTAAGTGCCAAGAAATAAATGTGGATTCATAAACTGAAGGCAGTAATAATATTCATGAATAAAATTAATGGCCAAATAACTTTAAAGTTTGTGACTTTTGCTGAGACTCTGTGTTTTATTATAAAATGTTTACCTTTATTCTTTTTCACTTCAAATGCCTTATATTCTATAACGCTCAAGTTTGTACTTTTCAATTTTATCTCCTTTGTAATAATTTCTTAATCATCCGAACTACAAATGTAACTTTTAATTATAAACTCCACAGAATATAGTTTTCTGAAAGAACAGAAAAACTTCATTGCCAAATTCCCTTCTGAAACTATATGTTTAAATTAATTTCTCATCATCTGTCCCATCTTCCAATTTAATGTACCGTGTGTTTGTGTGTGTGGCGCCTGCGTGCATACGTACATGTGCTAAAATATTTGTTTTACTTAAAAAGAAGTCTGTCTGGAGATCTATGACAATACCTTTTATTCTTCATGATATTATGGAAATTGTAAAATTATCTTTCGTTCATCAAGATACTTTCGTAACAGCCATGATCTGATGGGAAATGCAATCTGAAGAGGAAAGCAAGACGAAAGACCATTAAACCGTGAGATGATATAGTAAATTTGTATTGTTTTTGTAAAGAAATGCGCTGAAACAGTGTTTTCCCTCAAACATTAAAGAATTTTTGTAAATGAAGCATTTTAGTGAGGAAAATGAAAGTATATATATATATACAACTTTTTTCATATATTTATATTTATTGATTTTTTATTTATATCTTTTTTATATTGCAGTATAATTTAAAGTATCCCGCAAATTATTTATTACCATATTTTTCTAATGGTTTTGAAGATCTATTAAAATGTTACAGTTTCTTAAATTTGATGTAATTTTCAATAAGATTGAATTTCAATACGATTTTCAGTATGGAATATTAAGACAAGAAATGTCATTAAGAGAAGCTATGTATGTTAAGAAATATAAATTAGCAATATCAATAATAAAGTGAAATGTAATTCACTATCAAAAAGTCAGGATGCGAATGACATATTTTTAGTAGAATGTACGTTGCTCACGACATCAAGTACGAATTTTATTACTCCCACCTGAAACTATATATATAGAAAATAAATTAAACTCCTTGAGTAAACTATCACGAAATCTCAAAATATAAGTTCTAGGGATATATAGTTAGCAGATAATATTATAGTTAAATTTGAGATATACGAACTTTGATTACATATTAAACTTCTCTGGACCTTTAAATTTGGCAGACGATGGATAATTAGGAATTTAATATTAAATTGCTTTATCTCTTGTTTCAATACTAGAATTAACTAAATTAAATGGATTTTCTCATGATTTTCATTTTTTAACATTCAAATATTCATTCTTATTAATTTTAAGATTTCCAGCGTGTGTAAATTTAAATAAATTCATTACATATGAATAATTTAGCCGGGAGCACCGAAGTTACGTCCATTGATTGATTGGAGGGAGTTGAATGAAGCAAATGTCAGATTTGTTTAAACTGAACAATTCAAATGATAAAATAAGTAATCAATTACATTTTGTGAAATTTTTTGATTGGTAGTGGAAAGTATTTGCCATTTTATAATAATCTTACCAAAAAAAGGATAGAATTATATGAAAATTTTAATTATAGTGTTTATTTTACACCAAAAGTCTGATGACTTTGTGTAAAATAATATAGAATATTTTATTATCTAAGTTCCTTATTATTTACAAATAGAAATTATCTTTTTCTTCTTTCATGAGTATGAAATTATTCTGAAACTTTATTCATACATACGAGATTATATTTCTGTCCTTCAAGCACGACGAAGCTAGTCACATTTAAAATGGCATAATATCTTAAATAATGTGAATATATTTTTCTTTAAAAAATACCATAAAAATGTTCTGCGAAGCTATTAAATTATGATAAGTGATTGGATTTCGGTTAACTCTTACAAAGTAATATCTTCTAATATCACTTCCTCAAAGGAAACGTTCATAATAATCCCAAAAATTTATTTTAAAGATCGCCTTCTGAGTGCCTCTTTTTCATTCCTAACACTGTTTTTTCATGAGATTCAACACTATGATATATTAAAAGATTTTCGTAAGTGCCTCTCATGCATTTAAATGATTTCTCGTTTTTGATGCTCCTACTTCACGTCTAGACACATTATTATTGAGCAAGTGGGATAATTTCGTGATTACAGAGATTGTTGAAATAATGGATGTTGCTTGAAAATATAATTAGCACCTCGAAATAAAAACTGTGGAATGTTATTTGAATATCGACAATGATGTTTGGCTATTCATCTTTATAATGCCGTCAACGTGCAGCTCATAAATTAAATTGGAATAAAGAAACAATTTCTGTTTTTCTTCTGTATGTAAGACCTAAACATGTTTATCAAGCCTCATATGTAATAGAGAGAGAAAGTGAGAGGTGTGAAATTTAAATTTTTAACCACTTTTGCATTATTAAAACACACTTTATAAATATAATCAATGTCTAA
>JAOUZG010031916.1:4666372-4677416 GCA_026289955.1 Argiope argentata | reverse complement strand
TCCATAATACATTTTTTTAAGAAATTTATTTCAATATTTTTGCAATAATAAAACCACATTCCGTTTTGGAGAACCGCTAAATAAATTGTGGCTGTTATGGTGAAACGAATTTAGATTGTTATGATGTTCCTCTTAAATTTGCATTAAATTAAAAAAAAGGAAAAAAAAATATCTTGAAGCAATATAATGACTTAAAAAACCCAGCTATGATGAGCCATTCTGTGAAAAATAATCATATATTACAAAATACCTAAAACAAATTTTCGATTATTTAAATTGACAAAAAACTGCATTTTCTTACTAAAAACAAAATATAATACTATTTCAGATATAATAAAAACATAGAAATTTAAATGTGCAATCTTTTGATTTAAAATTACAACAATAAGTTATTTTTCTTGTGAGTAAAAGTAAAATTCAGGAAAAGTTGATTAAATTTTTTCTTCGACTTCAAAAGCAACCGAAGATTTCAAATTTGAGACGTCCAAACAACTCATTTAAAATTCACATTCTCTGCTTTCATCTTTACGAAAGATAATTAGAAAAACTTTCAAGTCACTCTTCATTTTTATGCCCTCTTTCTCTCTTCACCATACAACGTATTCATCCCGGAGTTAGCACTACAATTCAGACTCTGATGCAAATAACGCTCATTACTTACATCTAACTAGCGACAGATGTTCAACCCCAGTGTAAAGAGGCCACATTTATAATCGGCTGTCTTGAGGTAATTACGATTCCTTTCAGAACTTTCCTTTTTTTCAGCTTTTGAAAGCTGGCAATCATATTTTTCCATCGACTTAAAAAAATAAAGCTAATAATATTTGATGGAAATGAAGGAAGAATTTTCAATAAAAAGAATTTAAATCCTATTTGAGACACACAGAAAAAAATTGTTTTGTTTGTCTGTGAGAAATTTATCAGAGGAAGAAAATCATTTAAAGCGAATTATCTGGAAATGAAATTTTATCCGTATTTGCTTTTTATTACAATTTTAAATAATTTAAAAAGAAATTTGAGAGTCATTCTAAATGTTCTAATTGTATTCAGATTATGAAATTTATTTATTGTTATTTTCGTTTTGGATTCAAAATTTAAAATATATTAATTTTTCAAAATCAAATTAGTAATTAATTTAATTTAGCTATATATATATATATTTATTTATGAATTTATTCGACTTTAAAATACTGTGTTAAAAATTTAGATGTGAATATATTTCATACAAGGCATACAAAATGTATTTAAGTAAATTTACATGCATCTACAGATAAAAGTATTTATTAGAATGAAATGAAATTTATATAAAATTATGAAAAATAGGAGGGAATATGATTTTTAATAAAAAAAATTAGTGTTAAATATATTTATAGGAGATATAACAAATTTGGAAGAGAGAACTAGCCATTGATAGAAGTAATCCACAAGATTTCATTAAAGCTAGAGTGATAAAAATTGCTTGCTAAAATTATATATGACTAGAAATTTTGAAAATAATATTATATAAATCAATATTAAGCATATCTGATCCATATGCAACATTTCAGATGTGCGGAACTTTCTTTATTTCTTCCTCAGATCAAATAAATTCAATATATTTCTAAGAATTAAATTCTTCTTCTTATAAACTTTAAATGTGACAATTGATTTTATTTCATTCTTTAATTTCAGTAACAATAAACAGAAAAAGATGGGATTAGCCCACTTATAATTTTATGACGTGATTAAAAATATTAATTTTAATGACTTTCAAAAAAGTCTTTTTTTCCAACCATGTTTTTAAAAAATGGCAGTTTTAAAATAAAAGTTATTATTAAATTTGTTTTCTGGTTGACTCTTGTATAAAGAATTCACTAAATTTTTAAATATTTGAAGTTTCCCATTACATTAAGAAGATAATGTTACTGATGAAAGCCTTATAACAGAATGTAACAAATCTATATTGATTTAAATAATTTAAGTTATTTCATTTCGTTGATTGACTGTCAGATTGCGTAGGATTAGTAGATTGCCATTTTCTATTAGAGTTTACTCTTTATATGGTCTAAAGAAACATCAGAGCTATTATCTCATCATTTGAACAGGGGTATAAGTACTCTTCAATTTAACAACACAATTTATGCATTAAGAAGGCTCAAAATAGTTTTTACTTCATTTTTGATAATTTAAAAAATAAACTGTTTTAAAACTTAAGAATTTTTTTAAAAAATCCAATAATTTAAAAATAATAGAAAAGAGTGCTCTTATTAAAATGTTTCTGAGTTCATAAAAACAATTTTTACTATTTAACAATTGCAGATTTTTCATAGTATTAAAACCAATACTCGGAAAAATATGCAGATATATTATAAGTAACATTGCTATGGTCTTTCATTGCTACTCAATCCCATAATTTTATTGAAATTATTATTATGAAAATTAGCAGAATAGTTTTTAAATGAATCCTTTTATATAGGTTATGTAGATGATTTTTATTTACTGAAATAATAATATAAAAACAATGTGTATTCAATTAAAATTTCGGAAATATTAAAATATTTTATTTCTCGAAATTTTTTACCTATTAGAAAAAGATTCTTAGAATGGAAGAATATACTATCTTTATATTAAGTGGTAATGGAGTGAGTGAAACTGTAATCTCACCTTAATGTGTTTTGACAATTAATCAGTATTCAAAAGCTTCCTACCCTAAAATTATAAAACATTTTTGTCATTCATTTTTAAAAAAATATTTTTACTGTTTACAAGCAATATATTGTAAGAAATGAATCAAATAATATAGATATAAACAAAATAATTTTGTTCTAATGATGTAAGAAATAATTATTTTGATATTTTTTGTAATATTTTTAACTCTACAAATATTAATATTTTGATATTCTACTTATGATACCGTGCCTTCGAGAAAATTCTGTAATGTAGAATAACTCATGCAATGGATGAGGAATTGTGAATATCAAAACCCTTGAAAATACCAATATACATTGAAAATGCTTATCTATCTATCTATCTATCTACTGTCTGTAGCATTATAAAAAAATTAAGAATTTAAAATCTCTTTCTTTATCTCTAGATATTAAAAAGAATATTATTATGATTAAAGTATAATATTATTATACAATTTATTGATCTTTTTTAGAAATTATCTTTTTTTAACTTTTTTCCTCCTTTTTACTCTACCTCATTCTTCTCAGTTAGTTACCTTACCCATGATACTTTCTGGTAACTTTAATATTAGTACATTTCGTCTTTGTAATAATATTATTTTTCATCTGTTTATGTAAGAAGAATGACATGAAATATTTTGAGCACTTTCTATAAAAACCAAGAAGTTTGATTCTTTAGATACTTCCTGAAATTCCATAGAATACTTCATCAATCTTGACCTTCTTTTTTTTATCTGCCAATATTTTCAAAAAGCAGGGAAGAAGCCATTCTTCAGGAGTTTATCTGTATAAGAAAAAAAGTATCCCACAAGGAACAGAGAAAGAAGTTCTGGAGATACTCAGAAAACCTTAAAGACCATTTCTTTTACTCTTTTAAATTGACTGGAATCACTTTATAGTATTTATTTAAGATATATATTTTCATTTTTTTTGAAAATTTTCCCTATTCAGATATTTTAGTTATTAGTCTGGCGTGTAACTCTTCAGGATCTATATTATATTTTCTTGGCTTTCATTAGAATAGAATAATATTTTGAATTCTGAATTATAATGGGGTACGACAATTTTGCTTATTAAAAAGTGTGAGAAAAATTAAACATCAAAGGTCTAAGTTTTTTAACTTCACATTTTTTTGCAAAGCAGAAAATTACTATTTGAAATAAATGCATTTGAATACTATGTGCCATATTCGGAAAACTAAAGTAATTAAATCAATTTATAGCCAATCAATTTATTTATAATTTAACTCATCAAATTACATGGAGTAATTTGGGCGAACATATTAGGATAATACTATCTTTTTTTATCAAGAAGATATTATTGTAAAAATGATAAATGTTAACAATTACTTTTTTATTTCCAGCAAACTTCGTGTTTTTAAGTAAGGGCAATATATTAAAATTTCAGGTGATCTTTATTGACAGGGAATTTTCAAATATTTCTTAGGGATGTGATACTCAATCCAGGAAACAGCAATAAATAACAAAATTAAATTAATGTTTCGTCACATTTTTTTTAAAATTTTCCTTTCATAAACAGTTTTTCTTTTCCATGCTTTTTCAAATACTGGCTTATGACCACGATTTTACAAAGAAAATGTGCTAAACTTGTGCAGTTAATTTATTTCAACATTATTATGTATTTTTTTAAATTTTAATTTCTCAAATACACTTTAAAATTTCTCTAAAATTTAATTATATTCTATTAATTATAAGGATTCTGGTGCCGATCATTTCGAATTTTATCAGGTTTAAAAATATATAAAATATTTCAAGGAGAAAATGTTTTTAAAGAACAGACCATAACTTCTTCCAAAAAAACAGTTTCAAAACAGTGGAAGTTTTAGGTGAGTTTAATGGTCCATAGACAACAGACATTGTTGTTTTCTTTGTATCTCAAAATATAGCTCTAGAAAAAAAATATCTTTTTCTATCGTGTTTAGGGAAGCTGACATCAAGCAAGAAAACATAAATTCTACACTAAAAAAAATCCCAAGAAACATCTTCTTCAAAGTGTGTCTTTTCTTTTCACCCAAGAGAATATTTTTTGTGTGTTCGACTCGAAACGACACTGCAGGTATATCTCTGGACATACCATTAGAATCCCTGGAATAATATCCTTGTGGAATGGTTTACTACATTTTTCCCTGTACCAACTCGTCAGAGTGGTTGTTCCTTTCCATTCGGGGGCTATGGGAGGTTTCACTTACCTTAAAGGTGAAAGGAAAGGCAGATATTGAAAGATTTCAAGAGCAAAATCATCTTTGAAAAGGAATCGAATAAAATGGGTAAAACATAGTAGCTATTTTCTAGATAATGAAAAAAAAAAACTAAACTTACGAAATGTGAAATATAATATATTCTTATCAAAATATAACATTCATATTGTTTTATATGCTTGAGGTCATTAACTACATTAATAAAAAGAGATTATTTACTGTTGTAAGAAAAGTTACGGTTGACATTATATTTTCCTATTTATTAAAAAATTAAGTTTACTAATGGAATTTGATTAAAACCTATATTCTATATTGTATACACATGCATAAAGGTTATGAGATGAAGCCTTTATGAAATGTTATATATACTAAATTTCACATGTTTGAAAGATAATGAATTAAAAATAAATGATGAAGAGGGAAATGTTTTATATCATTTTAGGTAAATGGTTAGTTGATTCGAAATTTTCTAAATTGCTGCCTCTGATATAGGTTATAATTGTCACATTGATAATATCCTTATATAGAGAGATAATTAGCATCAAAATACTTATTTGTCAAGTTGAATCAACCAGTAAAACATGAAAGAAAGTATGTAGAATAAATAATACTTTTCCGCTTTTCATTTTACTTAACTTTATAGTACTTTTCAGTATACTTAATCATAGATATTTAATTTTATTTTTATTTCAATTTTATTAATAACAAATTATATTTTATTGAACAAGTTTATTGTCTTTAGAACTTCCAACCCAGCGTAAAGCTACCTCAACACTGCTGAACTATTTCATTATTCTTGAATTTATTACTAAATAATTATATTTGGCTTCTAGTTGTTCCACCAGGTTTAATGATTCCTGAAATATTTAATGAAATATAAAAATTCATCCATTAGGTTTTAAGTACATTGGCCTTAATTCCTTTCTCATTAAAATATTTTTTGAATTCAAACCTTTGGTAGACACATTATTTACATTTATTTATTATTATGTTTATGCTGTTATACATTTCCTAAATATTCTATCTTCATATTTATGCATGTTTTCTTCATCTTAAGATAGGAAAAAAATCTTTAAAAATAGGAAAACTTTGAAATGTTTACAATGAGTTGTTTCTGAAATCAAAACCTAATTGTATACTTAACAACACTTTCAAAAGTGTAGTTAAAGAACTTTTGTAATATATGAAAATCCAAACAACATGAAAAAAGCCGAATGTAATGAGAAATACCACCCAGAATGGTAAAATGAATAAAAAGTTAAAACCCAATGTAGGATAAATTTCATACACTCAATTTCATTCCTACACTGAAAAAAAATATTATTAGAAAACATGCCTGGTTTTTAAAAGCTGATTAAGAAAAGGAAAGGGTATTTTAAAATGTAGAATAGTGCAAAAATTCATTTTGTGTTGAAGAATTTTGCGGAATTTATAGAGGTTATAAATTCTAATTAGTGAAAATTCCAATTAAAATCTTTTTAAAAATGTGTTTTCGAATTGCACATTGCAATTCTCCGTAGCAAATTTGTTCCAAATTTGATAGAACTAGAACAAATTGTGTGACATGTTTAGCGACAACATACACGTACACACATGTCTTATTAACAGAAAAAAATAGGAACATTTAGAACATTTTTTCCCATTCTACTAAACACAAGTAATCGCTAACATTAATTGTGCATTAATAGTGAGGGAATAGAAGTAACTGTATCTGAAGTTCAAACAATTTTGAAACAAGAATAAATTCATCTTTTTTTCACTTCTACATTCAATACAAAAACATATTTAAATGCAACTAAAATTCTTTTTCATGTGAAAGCTGCAAAAATTCCTTTAGTTTTTTTGATTTTCCCCTTTCTTTGTATTATTCATCTTGTTTTGATAATCAATTGATATTCAAATTCATAACTCTTTTTTATGTTATAGATGAATAAAAATGGATTATCTAAAATAAATGAATTAGATTAATTCGAAATTAAATTGTTAAAACTAATTATTAAATTTGAAATTGCCGAAATTTGGATATATTTTTAAAGGCATTTTCTCAACGCTTTAAAAAATAAATTCAGTTTATCGAAATTTCATTTACGCTATATCAAATTGTTGATAGACTTGTGCATGGATTTTTCTTAAATCAAATCGACATTTCGAATTATTATTCAAATTATTTGAAGATATTGAAACACATTTTTAAAGAGTAATAATTTTAAAATTGATTATATTATCAAATGTTATAAAGTATTTGAATTTTAGAAAATGAGCAGCTTTTTAAAATCAAATTAGAAATAAAAATTAGATTAAGAATTCCTCCAGGAATACAAACTGAAGTTTTCAAAAAATAAATTAATTGTCTTTTAACTTATGAAATACTCAATTTTATCTTTTTGAAATATTGCATTTTCATCCTATTATTCTCAAAATATAAATCGTAAGTCGACTTTTATATTTTGTATGGATTGGAGCTTCTTTCTCAGAAAGCTAACAGTGTTATTTTGTCGTTAATTGTTGAATTTAATCCAATTTCATTAAAAAAATTGTAAAATAATTGTGTATCTTCAAAAATAAATTATTTTTATTTATTCTTGTCTCGTATCAGTATCCACATAAGACAAGAATAAAATGATTATATTATTTAACGAAATGAAATCATAACAAGATTATAATTTCAAACAGTTATAAGCATTTTTTTAATCCTTCAGATAGAAACAAACCAATATCATTTATTTGTAAAATTTTTTTTTCTTGTATTCCAAAATTATTTGAAGAAATTTTTTGTCATGGAATTAGTAATTTTTAAAATTGTTTTATAAATATGCAATGCTTTATGTTTTATAAATATGTTTACAGCATGAAATACAATAGTTTTGATTGTTGACATATCTGCATTTAATTAAAATTTTTTTGTATCGTTTAATTGGATTTTTTGTATAGTTTTGGACTAATTTAAATGGAATTTTTGTATAGTTTTTATCTTTACAGTGGCACATAGTTTCGTCTACAAAGTTATTTCGATAAATAGTTAACGAAAAGAAACTGGGAATTCTCTGGTAGTACAGTTGATGCCTGTAAAAAGAACATGATCAATTGACCATTCGTGTTTTTTTATTAATCTATCTTAAAATTCAGGAAAAATTTAGCTTGAATTGACAAATATTTTCGAAAAAATACATAAAAAATATCTGGCTAACATCAGAGTAGTAAATAGAGAGTTAAAATAGGATTTTATCAATTCATAATTAATTGGTGGTCGTAAAGTGAGGACTACTACACAGCAAAAGGGAGGGAGTTTAGGAAATTTTCAGTAGTAGAGGTTTCGCCAAATCAGTTATTTTGTAGAAAAATGACCTTTTGTATTATAAATGTTTCAATTACCCTTTTGAATTACTGCATAATTTAGGTTTTCAGAATAAAAATTCTACAAAAAACATTCTAAAATTCATAGCGGTAAATTTGAAATAACCCCTGCATTGAGTAGTTCAATAATTCATAAAATTTATTATCTTTAATTCACAAATAAATGTAAATATTAAATTTACAAAAAAAACTAAAATATAATTTACAAAATAATTTTTATATTTGAAACAAGAAGATAAATATGGAAGAATTTCAGATATTAGGAGTCAAGAAAATTAAAATTATGGTAAATACCTGAAATAGTTACAAAAATTTTCTTTTTAATTTTCTATATTTCAATGATAAAATAACTTATTTCCTATCTAACCATTCGGTAAATTGGGGATATGATAAAAGGATCATGAATTGATCATGAAATTATTGATCTGGGATAAAATGATAAATGAAAAACAAAGAATGTATAAATATTACTCGAAAGGAGCATTTTTTGCATTTATTTATTAAAGTGAAGAAGAAATTGTGTTTTCGCTTTCAAATTATATTATAAAGAAAATGAACTATGCTCCATAAAGTGTATTTCTTAAATGTTGTTTTAAAATACATCATATTAAGCATAATTAATTCATTTGATAAAGGAATACAAACAAAAGGCAGGTTAAAATTTATTCTTTTAGGCAGGTTGATGATTTATTTATGTTAATTTTAAGGCATCTAAAATATACATATTCTAAGCAAAAATAATTAATACCTAAAATAAAAATGTAGTTGAATAATGGGGGAAAATATTGCAATTTTTGGGATAAATTAAAATAATTATAAATCATATTTAGAAACATTTTTCTCGAACTAAATTTTTTAATAAATTTTGATTTTTCTTTAGTACAGTGCTGTAAACAAACAAGACAACTGATACAAAATTAGCCACATTTAAATTTTTATGTTAGGACATTAAGTTTTTAATATTTCATCATTCTGGATGTTAGTTGTGTTTACTTGATGTTATATAATTTAATGCAAATCGTAAATTTTGATCTCGTGATGTTCGTTATCTAAATTCATATCTTTAAGTAATTTTCTTTGAAAATTAGCAATTGAAAAATGCAATAAACCTTTGAATATTTATATTATTAAAAAGTGAAACTTAATTATTAATATTAACAAAACAATAAGCTTTGAAGCCGGCTTTCTGGCACAGAGGTAGTGCGTCTTCCTCATGCTTTGGGAGTCCCAAAGAGGCACATTTAGGTAAAATACATTAAAAACAACTTAACAAAGTAACAAAATAACAAGGGGCACAGTCACATATCTGTGGGATGTGCAACTGTGCCCCTCTGTAAAAAGGGGTTTTGCAAACGACTGTGAGGAGTGCGTAGTCAATGTCACGCTTTTAGCCTTAGTTGGCGTTACTTGAAACAGGAGACGCATATCTTTGGATTAAAATCTGCTGATGTGTCAGCGGGCTTGTCCATAACAAGTTTCATAAGTAACAACTGCATAAACTTTAAATCAAGCAAGAAAAATAATAACTATTGAGATTGGTTTTTCAGTGAAATAGATTAGTTGTCTTGACTTCTTACGATTTATAAATAATCAGTACATGAAAAAAAATCCATTTTTATTTTAATATTTTACATTTTTTTAGTCGAAATTTGAAAATATTTTTGGAATTAACTTTTATTTTCCATTGAATTAAATCTTTTTGTTGTCAAAACTCAAATTTTTACATTCCTGACAAATACGCACTTTGGCCAGAATAATTCTTATTTCTATATGTATCTTAAACCAGTAATAACAAGATTAAAAATATATATTTGATTTTAAAATCCAAATCAGTTTTACGAAAATCCTTTTAAAATCAAAAGAAAATAAAAAGTTTTGATTTCCAATAGAATGAAACTTTTAAAATCAGTGTAAGTAATATTCAGTAATATTTCCTGAAGTTATATATGGGAAGATAAAGATTTCATGACTCTTCTTGCGATTTGAAAAAAATTGAATCAAGTGGTCCATATTGAATGCACAAAAATGTACTAGATACAAATTTCAAAGAAAAAGAGAAATCAGTTTCTTTTAGATAAAAACTTTAAATTGAAATTTCAAATTTCGATACCTGGTGTTTTAAGGAAATCATATTTGTGATATGGTACCATTGTTATATTTCATAAGGTTTCGTTTTCCTTTTCTTTTAAAACATATTTTTATCTATTTACAATTGTATTTTTGCAATTAGTTTACTCTCAAAGACAAAATTTTAAAATCTGAAGAATAAAATCATAATTTATTTTTCAAATAAAATGCTGCTTTGTCTGTAAGTGAAATATTTATGCTTCTGCAGTTAAATATAAAGTTTTTTTTTATTCTCTAAAAACAATAAAAAGTCAATTCTCAATAACAGATTTTAATCTAAAACGATAAAACGTTAATAATCATGACTGAAATAACCAATTTTAATTTAATATCTTTAGTGCATATACTTTTGCAATACAAATTTTTAAAATTAATAGAAAGAGTCTTTATGTAAAAATCATATTTACTGCATATCATAATTACAACTCTGATTGCATAATTTAGCATCCTCGGAAAATTTAACTAAGAAGCCTACAAAATTCAACAGTAAAACAGTTTTTTTCAAATGATAAACATGTTTTTCCTCATAAGACGCAACTAAACTAATTTTTCATGTCTAAAGAAGCGTTTCATATACTTTAAATACTAAGAAATGTATTAAAATCAATTTGTAGATGGTATATTAAGTAATTAATTAAATTAGTTTCTTATCATTTATTATCATTTAGTTTATGGCTTT